>JAVQIZ010007517.1:0-26303 GCA_036023535.2 Galaxias brevipinnis
CTGTGCATGATTTAAATACCGGTAACCGGTGGGGTTGGCTGCCTAAATTGCAATCACCCTTTTTTTGACCAAACTATTCTGTACAAATACTATTCCCAAGAGACGACTCCCCCCCCCCCCCCTCTGTTCTCTGGTGAGACCCAAGTTGAAAAGCTTCGGTACAAAGTAAATGCCGGCTCCCCCGAATGAACAGCCATTTTTAATTAAGAAACATTTGCAGAGGAAACCAAAGCGTGAAAAAAAACAGAGGGATTTAACTCTCTCTCTTTGCCAAGACCTCAGTGGATCAAAGTGTTCCAGGCTTGCTTTTTACCCATTATGTAACTTGAAATAATGGGTCCATGCGGGCCTAATGTAACCAGTCAAAGGCAGTGTGGGACAATGCCATAGCCACATCGTTCCTGTGGTTCCAAAACGTCTGCCTGAAATTCTACGCTGTCCTCACTACGGATGTGCCGTATTTCAAACACTTCATAAACTTTATTTTTATTTTTAGGGTGGAATGGGGTGAACTAATCCTTCTTTCCGACATGTTTTGAGCCTGAAAACTCCTGGACCTCCAAATCAACAATCAATCTGAAATACAGAATCGCCTTTGCATTACAGTATAGGAAAATAATCCACAATCTACAATGATGATCGGATCAAACTTGCAGGTCCTGTGAGCAAATCGGTGCGTGTGTGTGTGTGTGTGTATGTGTGTGTGTGTGTGTGCGTGTGTGTGAACTGATGTATGGCTTTCTCTCTCTCTATGTGTGTATGTGTGTGTGTGTATGTGTGTGTGTGTGTGTGTGCGTGCGTGCGTGCGGCTGGCCGGCTGCCATACGGCCCACCTCTGACTGTCATCCCTCCTGACATTAGGGCTAAGCTGGATCTCATTAGGAGCCGGGTGGCAGTGATCCCGTCAACATCACTTTGGCTCCACCAGCACGGGCTGTCCCAGACACAACACCCCGGCCATGGCCCTCTTCTTTTTCTAGAAGGCTGTGTGGTGCGCCACTAATGCCCAACGCATGCAAAGGAAACACACGCTCAAACAAGCGGTTAGACTTGGAATGAGGACCATAAACATGACATAGACCCACGGCCAATGCATTGGCTGATTAGGATATAAAAACACATTTTGGAGACACCGAGCCTCACGTACAATTCACCACAACCCAACAGAAGGTTAAACAACTTGGCTGTACTGAACTGACAGGCACCACATCCACCACTATGTCCATTAATAAGTCCTGCACAATGAATGAGCCCAGGCAACTTGCGATGGGGTAAACATTAAGTGGATTTGTGTGCATACCCTGCAGGTATGACAATTATCTTACTGTAAGTCTTGGGGCAGAACTTCAATGGGTTTCTGTTCATCAGGCAAGCACATTTTGGCCAGTTTTGAAGCGAGACGCAGCATCTTGATAAGGGAATGCAGTGGAAATCTTTGTCTAGTAGCTAAGCCCCCACTGCAGACAGTGAAAGAGTTAAAATGATCTGTCAGATAACTACAACGGGGGGAAAAGATAATGCCATAATAGTTGTGTTCCGTAACATAAGTTAGCCATATGGATCAATAGTACCTAATTATCCACCTGTACGTTAAAACGTTAGCGCTCAATGTTCAAAGTGAAGGATGAACATGAAGAACATGAAGTGGAACGTGTTTTCCGGAGAGACACACGATGCATTCTCCAGTAACGTATAATGGCTAAATGCTGTCCTCTGCATCTGAAGGGCGGCGGCCAAAGACAGAAATAGCCAAATTCGACAGGTTAGACAACAGAGAGTGATAAGGGTCTAGTAAACAGGACTGCAGAGCTAGTTTTAGCCAAAGTTGGTGTCCCCACACGCAGCAGGCCAAATGTATCTGACAGGCAGGTCAGCCTAGGGGTTCTGTATGACATCACTGCCCCAATTAAAAACAGCTTGATATTTAAAAACAGAGTTTGGACAGAAACTGGTCTTAGCCCTCACTAATAGGGGAGTAAAAAGCAGTCAACACAAACGCCGGACCGCAATACAGTAATAAAGAATTTGCATGACTCATAACGGAAACAAACCTAAAACCGTCATGCTCCTGTTATTATAATTCCATGCATATCTCTCTCATTTATTGTAGAAGTCACATGGGAGGTCTTGTTTATGGCTTTGTTTAGTGCTTCCTACAACAGGCCTACTTGGATTTGCGACCCTTAGTTTTTGCATTTACAGCCTAGATAATCACTTTGCATTTTATAGCACATCCATTCACTACTATCTAGAATTATAACACAGCCAAAAGAAATCCCAAACTCCCCAGATACCATTATCTTTTCATTTGCAGTAAATAAACAACAGACAGCTCCGCAAAGGATATGTTATGTAACTAGTTCACATACTTCAATCTCAACAATGTTTTCCCGGTCTAGTTTATGGCCATGATATTTACTTTTACTCATCTTAATGGTACTTCCCCAGCAGTGCTTTTCTGGCTAGCTTTGTATGCAGCTAGGACATGCACTGGAAGCAAAACAACTGAGTCAAAGTTATACTTAGCCAGATTGGCTGCTGTTAAAGATTTGTTTCTTTTCTCGAGGCCTGTTTGTTTTTGTTTGGGCCTCCACCCTCCGAAGGCAACTGTTTATTTCATCGGTTTGGCAACAAAAGCATGCAATCAATCATTTATAATTTATGATGCTGCCCTATAATGGCCAGGGGCTCATAAAACAGATATTTGCATTACACAAGGTCCTAGCCGGACCTCCCCGATAACAACCCAATAAATTTTGTTGTTGTGCATACACAGACCCCTGATAAGAGGCAAACTTTGCCTCCCGGTTACAGTAGAGTAGAAGGCCTGATTTGCATGGATGAGGCTAGGATCATATACAGTACCACTAATACAGAGTAGCAATGACCTGGATCCTGTCCCTAAGTTCCCTGAGCTGAGCTGTCGCCTTTCCCAAGCCTTGTTCTGGCATTTTCGTTGCTCTCCAAGAAAACACCCTCAGATCTCTCCTGATCCGAAGGAGTAACACAAACAGGCTGTCACACAATTTTTTTTTTTTTACACTAATCTACCTTTAAATTTAAAAAACAATTACAAATAAGTGCACATACATAAATCCCATTGCTCGTAGACATACAACAATAAGCTGTCACACAAAACCAAACAAAGAATTTCCTTAGCCAGAACTCTATCCGGGGTGTAGTGAACTACAATACCCAAAATGCTTATCAGCTTTCCTCCATCTCCTTACCTTGACATGCTGTCTGGCATGCAGTTTTGACCTGGGTAGCCCTCCCCTCTCACCGACATTCCCCCCGACATGCCAGGGCGAGATTTCCAAGATTCCATTAATGCTGTAACGGGTGAGATTAGATTCAACAGCGCGCTGGACTGGTCTCTCACATCGTGCCGAGAGAATGACATTGTTCCTTGGGCGCCGATCTGGTAATGGAACGAGTGTCCACCTGAATTAACGCCAACAATGGCCGACGTGGGCCCGTTATTATTCTCTTGGTAATAGCTGCCATCGTTGGACTCCTGCTTAATCCCTTTGGATAGGACATTGTTGCGGAATACACCAGGCTCAAAGTTGCCATTCATGGCGGACACAGGAGGTCCTAAGATTCCGGACAGACTATACTCGTCAATGTTGTCCCTCAGGGACAAGTAGGTAGTCTCCGTGGCAGGGAAGAGACCGAGAGTAGGCGGTTGCTCTCCAAAGTGCTGCTGATTCATGCAAGAGCCGTCGTTGCTGGGCTCACTCTTAATGTGGGTGATGAAAGGCGAGCTGTTGACATTACATTTGGACGGACCCAGGCACATGCTCCTGTAGTCGGTGCCCGGCTCATTCTTGATGTACTTGACCATGCCCATCTGGTCCAAGCCCACGTTGAACACCTCCCCGTCCACAGTCTCCACCTTGGGGAATTCAAAGGTCTTGAAGTCCTGATCGCCAGCTATCCCGGCCTCTGGACTGTTGTGGTCGTTCTGGACCAGGCCAAGTCCGCTGGCAGGGCTGGATCCAGCGAACCCGCCGGAAGAGCAGTTCCTTGGGCTGCACCTGGCCATTCCCACCCCTGTGGCCGGACTGGAGATGGAGGGTCTCACGTTGCCACAGTTGTTAGTACTTCCAGTGGGGCTCGACACCGAGGACCTCATGGTGCAGGTGGCGCTGCAGGAAGGCGGCGACCTCACGCTACTCATGCTCTGGGGGCTGGAGATGGGGGACCTCATGATGTTCAGGGGGCTGGTGAGGGGCGGGGAGCCCACCGTGCTGGACTCCGCCGGGCTACACGTAGCCGAGTTCCTGTGCTGGACGTGGGCCACAGAGGGTTGAACCGGCGTGGACCCAAAGCAGGTGGTGGGGCTGGTTGTGGATGACACTATGTTGTTGCTGCCTCCAGGGCTGGAGATGGAGCTGGAGGTGTGGGGGCTGCAGGATAGAGACGAGGCCAGGGCAGAGGTGGAGGTGGCTATGCCGGTGGAGCCCTCCCCTGGGGTGATACTGGCCTGCTGCAAAACTCCCTGGAATCCTGGCGACTTCAGCTTGGGACTCCCAGTGGAGCCACATTGGTTCTCCTCCAGGGCGCGGCTGCAAACAGGGTACATCTTTCCAGGGCTGCCGCTTTGGCCCCCATGTTGACTGAAGCCGAAGTCTGCCTCTCGGGCGGCATTCATATACAAGCCCATTGATTCGGCTACAGTCTTGGAAAGCTCCTTGGAGTCCATTTCTGGCTTGCGGCCGTGGAGGGAGCTGTTGAACAGTGGGAGGACGAAGGGCTGGTTCTGGCCTACACGAAGCATGGGCTGCTGCTCAGGCTTCTTCCCGTTGTTATCTTTGCAGTCAGATACAGAGTTGCCAGGAGGACAGCTGATTACCTCCATCAGGCTTTCGTTGTTAGTCTGGCCAGATCCATCTGTGTTGCAACAGTATTCCATTGCGTTGGGGACCTGAGACCATCTGTTCTCTGTGTTGGTTGCTTCAAAGAAACTTTGGTATCTTTTGGTCTCCATGGCTGGATCATTGAGTCAACTGGTGGATAAAAAGAGAGTGGAGTTATTACAAGAGATTATCACCGCACTGGTTGGAAGAAACCGATCAGTACAGCCAATAGAAAAAAAGCTAAGGATGCTGAGAAGTTTTATTTTTATAATCTTAATATTGCCAAAAAATATGAATTATGGCTCAATTTGTGTTTATATATATATATATATGTATATATGTATATATATATTGTATTATAAACATCAATATGTATTTAAGTTAGCCTCGTTGAGATGTGATTATTCACCACTAACCATTTCTTTGCACTGTTTTTTTTAAGATGGAAAGTGAAGTGACAACTCCAGTTTTAAGAGACCTCACCTTGGCCATACAGGAAAAGTAAATGTGTCACACAGGGAACCAACATCACGTTTGAGCTGACATTTTTGTTTGCAAATCAAGTAGACCTAGAGTGGATTTATTTTTGTATTTAATAGACTATGTTGACTGTCATTTTTTTATAGTCACAGATAGATGGATGTAAAGTTATATAATTTAGCACATTTAGCTTTTATGCATCCATGCAATTTATTTTTTACTCAATTGTTCCTTCTCAGCAATTTCATTTACCTTAAATCTTAACTATATATTTTTAATACTTCTTATTGTATTTCTTAATATGTTTGTGCCTGGTTGCCTACTGTAAAGCACATTGAATTGACATTATGTGTATAAAATGTGCTACACAAATACATTTGACTTCATGACCAAGCACGGTTGACATAAAAGTGTACTAAACCTACCACTCAATCACATTTATTGACATACTTGCATATTTAAAACACATAATGTATTTGTATGATATAACTTTAAATCCCCACCTCATGTGTGTCTCTATTGGATAGCAAGCAGACGAAATGTCACAAGAACTGAATCAGACCATTCACGGATTGGTTTGAGGCTTCTGTCACTCTATAGTTCTAGCAGTCACAACACAGCTGCGACACTATACTTGGAAATAACAAAACCTTGAAAACATCTTCAAACAAATAGATGAGTTGTCGGCTACTAAACGTGCATATTGTCCAACATCAAATAGTATATTTCTTGCATTTGAGTTAAAAAAAAAATGCGAATAGAATCAGAATTACACTAAATCATACTCTGTAACTAACTTTAACTAAACCCCGAACAGTAATTAATAAGAAAATGTTACCTCTAAGAAGTTGGAACAGCAACTTGAAGACAACATAGCTTACAATACATACATCATTTCAACAATAGCCTTAAACTTTGCAGCACAATTATTGGCGAGCGTCAACAGTTTTTAAGTAGGTCCTATATGCATTTCATTTTCCTTCTCCTTTACATTTTGCATAGCCAAATATTAAAATGCAATGCGTAGTGTAGAGGTACTTGGCAACGACTCTGGCAGAATCTTCAAGGTAAGATATATCCGGAATTACATGTGAATAAAATATTTTAAAAAACAAATATTAATATTTAAAATTTCATAGCTTTAGCTTTTCATCTCTTCCTGTGTTTGATACGCATAAAGCAAACATTTTAAAAAATAGCTCTGGATAAATGGTCTTCAAGTCTAAACCTCGGTTTAGGGGCAGGGTTTAGGGTTATGCAAGTTAAACACTTTATGCATATTATAAATAATCCTTTAGTTCCTTATAGGCCTTTTAATTAATTGAGAGTATGAGATATATGGGCAATTAGAATATGATAATAAAACGTCCTAAATTATTAAGGCTGTAGGGCTTTATATGTATAGTCCATAGCAGTACTCATAGATAAAAGTTTTCCAGATTTGTTTCAAACAAAAAAAAACTGCCACAAATGGATAATCGTAAAAAAAGTTTCACGTTAGAGGTATGTAGAATAAGTTAAATGGTTTGTCAAATTATTCCACACGATTTTCGCATTGGTTTAGCGTATGTAGGTTAGAAAACCTCGGGAAAATTTGTCTGCGTCCTTACCTTAATTACGGCGTTCAGTCACACTTGTCAGGTGGCTGTGTTGCTGGGCAGTTATAATCCAAAGGGAAAAAAATACACAAATAGGCAATTTACTTGTCTACAAAATCCCCACAACAACTATTTTCTACCTACAGGATGGCCCTATTTCCAATACATCCACTAGTTTCTGTTTGACAGCTCAGTTCAACTGCGCAACCAAGAGCCTCTTACCATTCGTAATCCTTAACAACGAGGAGCTGTTTTGACAGAGCGAAAGACAGCGACTGCGAGGACGACAGCATACAATATCTCACATTGTCACCATTATTTAGCAGATTTGCGAATATCAAGCCTTTCGGTAGAAGACTGATAAAAAACAACAACCAAGGAGTCAGTCGGACTTGCAAAGCGACGTCATTCTGTGCACATGGACCCTCCTACTGCAACGAGTGCAATACAAACTCTAACGGGGGTGGCGGCAGAAGGAGGGAGGGGGAGTGAGAGCGCTCGGTTGCAGACTTCTAATCACAGGTAGACTTAAGCTACTGCGCTGAAAATAGGACATGTTTCTGTTTAATCTTCGTATGTTGCTAGACCTATTAATTAAAGCCCAAGTCAGTAAATAACAAGCAAATAGCAGTACATTGGCTGCACACCCAATCAGAATACAGTGGAGTGCTGTATAAACCTATACATTTTAAGCATATTAAGCAGATCATGTTTAGAATTTAGTTAAACACGGCTGTGTTGCTTTTTTGTCATTTGGTCACTGATGGAGTGATTTATGTTAATTATCATTATGATTAAGGATGTGGCCTGCACTGCACAAGCATTCATGCACACACACGCCCACACAACTACACAAACACACGAAATCAGTTTTACCCACCAATACACGCTTTGTTAGTTCTGTTACAAGGAAGTCTAAACATTAGGACTATACTTCTACTATGAAGAAGAGTAGCCTAAACTGCAGACAGGATACTAGCCATGGTTCCATTAAATATTTATTAAGATCTCTGATCTTCCCTTCCAGTGAAAAAATGAATAGCCTATCAACCTATCTTGCTTTTCTCTAAGGGTTGGGGTTATTGACATACAAAATAATAAACATATTTGTTAAATCTACTTCCACTGGGGGGCGTTGTATTTCTGCTTATTCTGTAACAAATTATCTTGGGAGTTACTATGATTTCACCATGCATATCCTCTTATATCATTTTCAAAATACGTTTGAAAATGTTTAACGTTCAAAACTACTAAATGTATCAGGCATCTTATGATTTGTGCCTCTATTGCATGGCAGATCTGTTGACGTTGGAGCTTCTTGGTTAGCCATGTATGCTGTTGGCATGGTGATGTGACTGAAGTTCAAGGAGCATATGATTCTTAGATAGAGAATGTAGACCTATAACTCGACAGCAAGTCAACTTAATGTAATCATTCCCTCCCACACAGCCAATTACCCCGGATGGTCAAAGTGATTCTATAACATGTAAAGGGTTGGTGTGAACATGGCTCATCGTTCTTAATTAGCATCATCACTTATCAAAGTGGTACAACTAGTGTTTCAATATATGAATCCCAAACAATACGCTGTCAAAATCTCATCTTAATATAACATTTAAATCCAATTTTATTGGACTGTCAGAATTTTTTTTGCTTTCGCTCTGTATGAAATCTTTTGTAAAAGAATGAACTAGCCAGTAGCCATTTTACTCCAATAAAGCAGAGGAGCAGCTGGGGTACTGAGAGCTCAACCTGCAGCGGTGCTCATCTCTCTTCTCTGCCCTCTCATCCTGCCTTGGTTGGGGACCTGCCTAATAGAGCAGGACATGTGCTCCCAGCAAAGTGATAGCCATAGTTTTTAAAGGTTTTTCTTTGCTCTCTGAAAACTCTGTTGCCTATGACACAAAATGGCCGCCAATCAATCAACAGCTGACCAACTAATGATCAGACACATCATCTGGGCGATGAATAAGTTACTTTGTAGGATTTGGCTTGACACTGGTTTGGTAACATTTGGAAATGTGGCCATTTCCGTTTCACAGCTGACGAGTTCAAGCACTGCCTCCTCAGTCGAATCAATGCTAATCATCCTGGGTTGAGTGCAAACCAAATACATGGATCCTAAAAATAGTTTGAGGCTGGGAAGGAGGGGAAGACCTTTCACATGGCTGATTATTATGATTAGAGACAGGCAGCCACTCCAGAGCATGGACGCCCAGCAGACCTCCTCATAAACCGCGATGTGACAGAAAAGAGGTACTCGCCGCGCCTCGTGGGGACAGGTGAACTGGAGCATGCTAACTGGGAAACAAAACACTCCTCGGCAGAGCCGCAGAGTCCGTCTGCACTGTATGTGGTAATTACAGTATTAGTGTTAGTCAGGGAGAAAGCCCACCATCACCACCATCTTCTCTCTCACTTATTTTTCTCACATTCTCTCGGTCTAACTTTACTAAGCAGTGATTTATTTAATGATTTAGTTATCTTTTCAGGCTAATCTTACTTTGCCCTCAGCAAACTAGTGGCCAGCCTTTAGTCAAGGGGGGACTTATTAACGCTCTCTGGTGGTTTATCTTCCCTTGGGCCATTTAATTGTCAAGTGATACACATTGCACAGTGTTCCCATTGGCTCTGCAGAGTCCGCCTAGAGTGTGTACTTTATCATGGTGAATATCGGTGACCGTAAGTAGCTGGACTTGAATCACCAGAATTGCAGAGTGTGCCGTCACCACTGGCCACTTTGGCCTCTCAGCCGTGTTTCCCGCCGGCCTTGTGTGCGACACGACAGAGGGTGGTGGACCAGGGAGCGTAGGGTTTTTATTTCATTAGCGTGTTTGTTTTTGAACACTGTGGTCTCTTTTGGAGCAAACACAAACACACACGATCCCTTTTAATAATGAGTCCTCTCCCAAGCAAATGAGTTGGAAAGGCATGAGTGCCAAGAGCATATTGTACCAGCAACCTGGTCTCACTGTGTGTGTCCGAGCGAGGCGGCCTGTTGCATCGCGGCATCGCACCATGACGCATGCCAGGCACACAATGTATGGCGCTAACAGTGGAAAGCTAACTCTCTGGCCCATAAAGGTCAGCCCAGGGAATGTGTGCGACTGCGGTTGTCATGGGGACTCGTATGTTGTGAAATCCGAGCTAGGTAACCAAGGTCTCACAACTCAATAGAGGTCAATATAGCCGACACAAAAAAATACATTTCAGTTTAGAGAATCCAGACTGCGCTTTCTTTTCTTTCCTTTTTGCAACCACCTTTGTGCATGTTTTTGTACCCATCCAATTTAAATCTATACTGCTAATGTGAGACCAACCAAAGTTGAACGCCTGGTCATTTACTATCCAGCCATTCATAAAAGCATGGGACCATCCGCTAATTTGGTAGAAGTACCCATTTATTATATCTTGTTGTTGTATGTCGTATTGTTAATCTTATGATCTTATTCATGTGTGTATATATTTTTATATATTGCACATGTACGCTCTTGTAGAACTTTGTAACGTTTGTTCAGAAAAGAGCTACACAAATAAAGATGCATTATTATTATTCATTTTACTGGCTTACCATTCATTGAACAGCATCCTGATTCTAGACAGGAGAAACAAGTTGAGTAAACATTACACCCCCATACAGAAGCAACCGCAGGAATAACTGAAGTGCTGCTGGGAAGGAGGCAGCACCAGCATGTTTTAACAGTCAGGTTCAATTTGTGGCAAACCCTGTAAACCCTGTCACTCAAATATAAGAAATTGGGGGGATTGTCTCTCATTGTTCCGCGAGTAAGAATTATCTAATAGTTAATTGCTGTGTTTGCTTGTTTCCAAACCCTGAAGCGTTCCAGATACAGAATAGGATGATGATGAGTGGAGGCCAGACTGGGCGCGTAGTTAGAACTTTAACAGCTAGTATAGTGTTTGTTTTTCTCCATATAGCATTACAGCAATTTGATGTCGAACCATTTAGCTACAGCAGACTGAGACTCAAGCTCCCTCAGCTTACTTTCAAGGGCACACTCAGAAAGGTGCAGCGAGCTGGTTGTGTGTGTGTGTGTGTGCGTGCACACCCACAAACATACAAGTGTTCATGTAAGGAAAATTACACAGAAGGTGGAAAAGTACGACATACACAACACAGTAGGATACCAGAATGAGAGAAAATGCGATCACGTGCTGAACAACACATACTGTAGTTGTTCGCTTGAGATTAACCTCTCCTGAGTCCATGACCTTCGCCTACTCCATGCGGTTACCACCATTACCATTGAAGCTAGATGCCACCACTTACATTACACTTCAATACAGGAAATCAGAAAAATGCTTATCCAAAAAAAAGAACCAGAGATACCTTTGACACAGATTGTGGTTTCACTCCCTGTAAGTGGAATGGCCATGTGTGGGTCACGTAGTGGCTAAACACCCCGCTCTCTGCAGTGCTTCTCCCCCAGAGAGAACTATGGCACACCACGAGGGATCTCTGGCTTCGAGGGATTGGTGGGACCAAACGTGCCGACGATTAAATAACATGTTTACCCGGCATGACAGACAATACATATTCAAGAGGAACACCGTGTATAGGCCGCCAGCCGACTTCACATTATCGTATTAACGCAACTAGCTTTATTACAACACTGGGTTTTTTATTTCGGACCCAAAAACAAACAAACGGTGTAGCATTGATTATATATTGATATTCACGTGATATATCTCCTCCATTCATGCCTAAACCACAAACTAAGGCCAGACGGAATGGAGTTAATAGTCACATGCTTGTTGCATGTTGGAAATTGAAACTAGAAAAGCAAATGGTGGCCTTGCAGTACATTTGATTATGTACTGCAATATGTTGTTGTTTTCTGAAACAGCTTCGAAGTACAATGTTATTGTGATCGTTTTGTTATTTAAGGTACACATGCTTTGTTAGTAGAACATTATATGTTGCTGGCTGTTTATGTTGCAGACGTGTCATATGTGGCTAACATGTGAATCACCTCATCTTATAGTCAGAGTTGATATAACTGCTTATCTATTTTTACCCTTAAATGGCACATGTACAAAGTGAAGAGCAAAGCAGTCTCCCCCATTGAACCAGTCCATTAACCCTTTTTCCAATTTCTCTCAAAACCCATTCTCACAAACGCAAAACCGCACACCAATTACATATACACACACTTCCGCTGGCCTTTTTTTTGCCCTTGTTAGATGCTGCTGGATTGAGCCGACCCCTGTGGGAAGGAGCAGTGGTGCAGACACACAGAGAGAGAGACAGAGTCAGGCTAAATGGGTCAGTGGAACTGTGATGTAACACTACAGCAGACAGTGGGGACAAGACAGCAGAGGGGAAGCGGATTAGAAACTCGTCACTTCTACTCCCTGTGTGTGTGAGCGGACAGTTATGCTTTCCTCTTTGATGTGTACAAGCCACCAAACTGTAGTGCGTGTATCTTGGTGGATGCATTCACGTTTATACCCACACGCCGTCTTGAGTTCAAGCATCTTCCATTATGACATTGGTGGGCAGCTTTGCTTTAGAATACGTGTTTTTAAAAAATCTGTTTCCAGTCAACACTGTTGCTTTTGTTTTCGTTTTCAGCACTCTGTCTGGGTTGGTTGACACGATCTCCGGCACCAAACACGCATGCGCTCTCTCCCTCCGCTTCTCCTTCTCTTACTCTGTAAACATGTGAATCACCTCAGCTGGAGCAGGTGGGAGGAACGCCCGAGAGAATGGAGGAAGCCGGAAGCCGTGATGCTCATGGGGACATGACCTGTAACAAATTCACGCACGAGTCCTTGGAGCAATGCTCCTCCAAAACCAGAGAAGGCCTGATCAGATTGGGTGGCATTAGGCAAACATCCCGTCGTTTACAGACAACTGAGGCACTGCCGAATAGATGCTAGATAATTGAGGACCATTGGAAAGAGACCTGAGCTGCTCTCACATTTCTGCGTTTCCCAGTTGTAGGAAATAAACAATGCCAGCGAAATTTACTCTTTGAAGCTTTTGCCAGAGATCAAAGCAAACTGGAGACCCCTAAGAAGAACAAAGCTTTGGAACATGTAAACACCATCAGCACCTAATTTGAACACTCGTTAAACAAAAGCGAGATGTCAGACCAATTAACCCGCAGCTTGTCCCAAATCGCTCGGCTTGCGGTTGCCTCAAGTTCCCGAAACACCGGCAACCAGTCTTCCCAAAGGATTCTGAGCAGGTAAAACACATGTCACATTGACATGCACAGGCAGCTGTGTGTACGGGACGGATTTGGTGAGTTGTGAGCCCGGGCTCCTGTTGAAACAACTGGGAAGTGGTTTGTTTATGTGGGAGTCACTTTGTCTTTAGGGCTTGAATTGGTTCGAGGATGAATATGCTGGGATGCATCGTGTAAGTAAACACCCTTTCCTGTCCATTCTGGGACCCTAGTATGACGTCAGTGTATTTCAACATACCAAAGTTTCTGTGACTTGCAAGAACATCATAATAAGTTATTATCAAATGCATTTTGTCCATATAAGGTCAGTCAACCTTTTTAAAATATGATACAGGGTTTCGTTCAGCAATGTCTACATTGTAAGTATGTGTTAGACTGCCGGCGCTCTGACGGGCCCTATTCTTGGACAAAATCGTTCTGCTCGATTGCTTTTCCACGCCTAATGGAAACCATTGACAACACGGACTATAGGCACCATGGTCACCGCATGACACATTCCAATTAAAAGTGCATTTTATACAACATATGAACTGCGTAAACAAAGCTTTCAGCTGAATGGATGATGCAGTCATGCTGTAGTTGTCTGATTTTTCCATATGACCATTTGATGTTGTTGCTTAGTATGGATGTGAGTGCAATGCAGACAAGCATTGTTGGTGTTGGCGTCTTGTTATCCAAGAATTCAATAAAAAAAACGAATGGAGTCTGTCTTTCTTTCCTTTGAAATTGCATACCGTTGGATGCCATCCTGCGTGATAGATTTGATTGGGCTCGGACTTGGGAAGTAATGGACAACATGACGTGGGACTACAATGCAACCAAAACACACCTCAGCCCCACCGCTATAGTTGCACTTTAAGACCCCATACAAAGAGCCCGCTCCTACTCCCAGGTATACTTGTTTAAGTCTTTCACCGTGTGTTGTTCTAATGTGTCACAGTTGGTTGAAAATGATTAAGGTATCAGTTGCGAATACTTATCAGCATTTGTGTGCGCGAGGCTTATTAATTAAGTTGGCTGGTACCAACTCTAAACACTGGATGTGAGATATCAAGAGCTGACGCCTGTGTCATGATTAATTTCACAGTGAACAGTTACGGCAATGTCAGTGGTAATTAGGCATCACCCGTTGCATAACACGCCATACTATGTGTCAGAGTGGGTGGCTCCCAGCTCGACTTCGACTATCACTGTGACTTCCAACTTCATGGCCTCCCACTGGGTCCTGACTTCCATGCAATGTGGCTACTTGTTTTTATGTTGTAATAAGGGTCCAATGCCAACTTTGGTACATTGTTACTCTCAGGACACTACGTTATCTCGCTATGAGAAATGTATGGGCTGAAATGGGATGTTAGAGGTTGACCAGTAACTTAGAAACTTACTGTATGGGTTAATGACCACTACTGTGGAGGTTTGACAGGAATAACCTTACCTCATGGCCCTCAAAGCTTGTGTCATTGTCAATTGCCATTGTCTTCTTACTATTTCCGTTACTGTTATGGAAACAGTGACTTCTCTAGGATATAACCAACTGGGTACCTTCTAGAGGAGCTCATCTCACTCCTTTCCATGGGACTAGAAAAGCTGCAGACATGTTGCTGTTGATGTTTATCCTGCAGGTAATCATCGAAAATAGCAGAGGCCAAGAAGATAACTGTTTATTCTGTTTGCATGTGTTTACAGTCATTTTCTGGAATCAAACTTGCGCTGCTGGCCGGTTGACTGCAAAATAAAGACGCTGTGGCTTTTCACACAGATTCGATAGTCCAACTTTAATGATGCTACATGCGCCACGTCCCCTTTGCATCGGATGTTGTTTCTTCCGCTCGTTCTGTCTAGGGTTATGCTCTTACTGGAGCAAAAATAAATTGCTGTTTTCCAGGAATGAGGGCAGATGGTAAAAATAAACAATGGCCCATAACACTCAAATTAACACAGATTGGGATTTAATGTGTGCACCGCACAACGATGGCTTGCTCACTCCTTTCTCTCGCTCGCTGGATGGCGGAAAGTGCAGCTGAGGACGCAGCCGCTACCAGAGCGGATTTGGTCTAAATCTAGGCCAGCGAGAGTGGGGCGCCTCTCTTAGACTTGCCGCCAGCGCTGTCATGTTTTTAAGTGCATACTTTTTTTTTATTTGGGATGGAGAAGCAAGGTGGAGGATGGGAGATGGAGGCCGGATGGATGTCTGTGTATATGTGTGTGTGGTTGACGAAGGAACAGGGGATACCTAAGTTATTTTAAGGACAAGTGTCCTCATTCATGTGTACTCATGCCTAATTAGCCGTAATGCTTTCATGTATTCCTGCCTATCTGTAAGCATGCATGCATGTGTGGCAAAGGTGGTGTACTAAAACTGTAGCCATCAGCACCAACATATTGTACCTACAGAAGGCACCCTTACACACACACTGTAACACACATACACATCTTTGTTATAAAGCTCTCGGTTAGTTACTAGGCTATGCTTTGGCTAACATTGTAACACAGACAGAAGCTCTTCAACTTCTCAAGTTAGTCATTATTCATGAGCCCGGCCTCCATCTGGAAAGTGGCAGACTTGGCTGTTTTCCTGGTTTAGCTGTGGAGCAAAACTGGGTCTGTGTGAAATTGCAGAAAACATGATATTTGGCCAAGGTGTAAATTTGTATGGGTTAGATGATTTTTTTCACAGTGACACTTTTGCCAATGACTTTTGGGAAAATAAACTACTTTAGTAACTTAGAAGGCTCGGAATGTCGACTCTTCTCCTAAGGTAACTAGATATGTGGCTTGACAAAAGGGAAGGATAGGTTCCAGTTAAAAGCACCACACCAGGTTTCTTGAGTCCACAGAATCCAGGTCCAATTTGAAACAAAAATGTATACATATATATATATTACATACACCCTTTGCCCTCTGTAATTTCTATAGAAAAACTATTATAAATAAACTTTCTTAACAATATTCTGAAGATCAAATGTCTTCCCCATTTTGGCAGGACACAAAATGGGACGTGAGGTGGTAAACTAGTATTCAAGAGAGGACCTCCCACAGTCATTATCGAGACGTATGATTCTGTCCACGTCTGAAAGGTTTGAAAACTTAAACAGCACATGTGTTTATTTAAGTGTAGTCCTCCTTTATTGTCCTGATAGCTCATTTTACTTAAGACCTCTTTTGATCTAAAGTACGTTAGTTGTAACTCTGTGCATAGACATGCTGGTTAACAAACCACAACCTCGAACTTTGCTGGGAGAATAACATTCGTTATCACCTAGAGCACGATTAACATTTCAAAGCTCTTAAAATCTAACAGTCAATAAAAATGGCCCCTGAGTGCCAGACCACACCTTCTGTTTCAATCGTTGGCCATCAGCATGTACCAAACCTTACACTCAAGGCTACTCTGCCGTTGAAACAGCCTCAAAAGGAATAACACACACACACGGTCAAATACTTTATAGATACTAAGTTTTGTTTCTCTTCTCTTACTCTCGCTGTTTCTTTCGGCAACCTCATTATCTCTCTGTTTGTTCAGTTGTAGATGTTCTCTTAGCATCTCCCAGGAGTTCTGTTTATTTTTAAGATTAACATGAAGAATTGAACAATACAAAAGAAACGGAAATGAAGCCCTCATGTGCCTGTTATGGAGGGGGGGAAAAAGGAATAGAACCGGATTGTCAAGAGAAAATTATGAAAATGTGTGTTTACCCAGCTTACGAATATCAAAGAGGACTGAATTGGGTTATCAGTAATGAGAAAACATTTCCCAACATGCAGACACACAATAGAACACTGTACTTGATGGTTAAATGCTTCTATAAAGTTTCAGTTTAAAATCCACTTCCTTTAGTTCTACTGAGTAGTTATATTGCTTTATTCTGAAGTAAATATCTTGTTTTTCTTTTATGTATATTTTTCTTTGAGTTTATTTTTTCTTTGGGGGGGGGTGGGGGGGGGTGGAAAAGGAACTCGGGATGATCCATACAGTACCCCCAGAGTATCCATAATACTATTTTGTGTGCATATCTCACACAGTCCATCAATTAACCTTACATTTTCTGATTGTCATAATTATTTAGATTTAGATTTAACAGATTTCCACTGCATCCTAATATCGTAGATATCAGAACATACAATAAGATATTTTTTCTAATTTTAGAAAGCAATTACTCTTCCACCAGTGACACAGAATGGAATTTCAGACTCAGTGATCTTACAAATACCATTCTTTTTTTCATTTGGGATTGAGAGAATGGTTTCCACAATTTTGTGAGAGAGATTTCCTGGACCATGACAGCTCTGATAGAGAATCACCAATCCAAATCCTCTTTTGAAGAATACATGATTCAAGCTCTGTGACATCACAAATAAATCAGCTCAGTTAGGAACATGGGGATTTAAAAAAAAAAGGCAACTTGGGAACTATTCTTTCATTATTATTTTTTAACCAGTCTTTAGATCAAACAATTTGGTCACTTTGACCTAGATAATTTCATCCCTAAAACATTGACTCTCTTACTTTGAAAGGCTGTTGTTTTAACATAGCACCCATTTATATTTAATGAAAAATATGTACTTCTACTACTAGTACTACTACTTAACTTTCACTAATAGAAGCAATTATCGTCAAATAATATTTATACGAAAATTGCACTATACTTCAAATATCGTATGTAATATATCTCACCACAATAATAATGTGGAATTATCAAAAGTGGAATTATTCACATAGGCTCTCTACTTGTCTTTGTTTAGCACAAGCTCCTCAGTGAGTCTGAGTCGGCAGAATGTCTTGCTTTATGAGTAATCCTCTTGATTGTCTGTGTGGGAGGGACATTTACAGTAACTAGCGAAACGGGAGTAGGATTCACTGTTCTCTGTGTCCATGTCTCCTATTACTCCTCCTGCTAATGATGATAGCAGCCATAAATTGGTCCCGATAGCTTGGACAGATACATCCTCACTCTCATCGGCTTAGCACACAGCCCGCTGACTAAGGCCTAGCCTTTCTAGCGAGCTATCTCATCTCTCAGTCACCACAATAAAAGATTGTCCCGCCCAATAGAAAGTTCTTCAACTGCATGGCCTTCGGCCACTGTCACATTTCTGTATGCCAAGCAGCGGTCTCTAAGTGTCGACACAGTCTCTCTGGACGTTTGAATTGGCTGTGTTGTTTTCAGTCTGTCACTCTCCATCTCTTGGAGTCACATCACTCCTCGTTGGTCCTGTCATCCCCAGCGCATGTTCAATTTACCGCACATTAATCTAGCTCACTTTCGCAACATCCTCCTTTGTCCCTGGGGCTACAACTGCGCAACAGGCCGCTCAGCTTTTTGAGCTACTCTATAAGACGCAAAATGCAAAGCTAACCACTCACTGCAAGGTACTGGAAAATATCACGGCGGGCTGCCCGCTAGTCCCACAGTGATAGCTTGCCGTGTCTGAGCAGGGCTCTCGTAAACTTGTCACGGTGCTTCTCCGCTAACCTTTGGCTAAGCCCCACGGGAAGGTGTAAATGAAAGGCTTTAAATCATGGCTTGGCCTGGTTCAGAGGTGCTTTTGGAGACACCCCCTTCACAGTCCAGTGGCCAGAACGGAGGCGTGCTCTGTGAAGGGCTGGTCAGTGACGACAGGCCCATCCCTCCAGCAGTGACGGATGGGTTTCATCAAGAGGACCTGCCCAACTCCCAACTGGAGAAATAGACACAGAAACCACGGACAGCGGAGCTGATATTTATCTCTACACTGCCGGTCTAGCTAGAACAAAGCGAGAGAGACAGAGAAAGATAAGAGAGAGGCAGAGAGTCAGTCAGAGAGAGTGTGTGTGTGTGTGTGTGTGTGTGCGTGCGTGCGTGCGTGCGTGCGTGCGTGCGTGCGAGTGTGTGCGTAATTGGTTTATTGGAGAACACTGCACCGTGGCTTCTAGAAAAAGTGGAATGGGTCGGGTCTACATACTGCATGTGGTTCCCATCGACTTTGGGAAGCATTCCCAGCCGGGAGCTGATACAATGCATTACGGAGCCGAGCAGATGTTGTGCACGGGATTTGAGTGAACTGTTGGCTGACGTAAACTCCTCCCCTTCCTCTCTCTCGCTCCTCTCTCGTCGTGTGCCACTCCTCCATAGGGCTCCTTCACAGCCCCCCGCTCCCCCCCCCCCCTTTGACTTCAAAGGGACCTCCAAAGAGCAGGCTCTCTAATGGCAGCTCCCTGTGTGTCAGGTGAAGAGCTGGCCTGGTTGCGTCACGCTGAGTCGCCGGGCAGACACGGCTCCTAGAGAGGCTCTCTCCGGGATAGGCTCGCACCTTCACGGGGGGTGATTCACAATGTTCAACCCAAAAAAAGGGCACCTCACACAGAGAGCGGAATCTGTTAAGAGAGAGCGAGTTACCCTTTTATCTCACATGAAATCACGAGAGGTCACCTGTGAAAGCAGAAATGGCTGCTGCCTTGCGCACACACTCACCTGCTCAGACGACACCGCATTCGAACAATAAGTAACGCGTCTGAAATGACATATTCCTCACTCACGGACTCCCACACACGCATGTCAGTGGCAGATTTAAAAATGTAGTGCAACATAATTGATGCTCTTAATACCATTGGTAGACATCACACATAGAAAAAGACATATATGCAAGTGTCCTTTATTTTCTCTTCAATACCGTGATTTCATCTCCCAGTATTGTCATGTCACACTCTCCTACTTGAGTTTTTGTCTGGGATATTGACAGCACTTTCACAGACTCATAGACTGCAATCACTCTGGGAGACGCCAGAACACACCACCTACAGCCACTAGGGGCAGTGGAGGATGGCCTAGGTGCGACGGGGATCGTCACTGGGTCTCTCTCAGTGGGTATCTATGCTCTGGACCCCTGGGACACACTCTCCTTAGACTCCTCATTAGAGACACACCGAGCTTCACTAATGGCTGACCACACATAAACAACCTCCTCAGAGAAGGTGGGGGCTGCAATGCAGCGAACCAAACGCACCGCGCCGCGCCGCCAAGTACCCCGTTAAGCAAATTTGTTATTGGGAAATTGAACTGAAATGACACCTGGGTTAAAACAGAGGGGCAAGGCGGGAAGTAATATCCAGCGTGGCGCACGCTTTATTGGATCAAATCGTGTCCCCTGTCCGTCCCACCCTCTGCCACCCACACCCTCACACTCAAACACAAGCCTCTTCCTTTGGCTATGTCAATCATAGGGTCCCTCTCCTTCGGTGCCCTCCAGCCTTTCCCATTAACACGCGGGCGCTGGCAGAGGAGCGGCAGCGGTCCCCCACTACCGTTTCCAGAGGGGTCATTTGAATGTGATAAGTGGCCTGGTGTCATGTCCGCCCGTGTGTGTGGAGGAGGAGCAGAGGTGCTGAGGCTGCGTGGGCGACTGGAGCGAGCTCTTGCATGGAATCATCTTTTCATTAGCCGGCAGGTCGCATTGGGAGGCGCGGTAACGAGTTGGTTAGGTGGGAGCGAGCGGCTGGTTGGGCGAGAACACTCCGCCTGTGTGGGGACGGACAAATTGAATCCAGCCAAGCGTGGTTAGCACATCTTCACTCGTCCTTTCAGGGCCGGGCCGCCGGCGTCAAAGAGGAAATATAATGGAAGTATACCGCGTACAACAACTGTTGTGAGACGCCCTGGGAATGTGGTCCACAAGTTTTAGCCACATGTATATATATTGCTGGTAATAAGTTGTTCTTTTTCACAGGAGAAAGGCTTTGAAGAAGTCAACACAGGATGTGGGGGCGGGGCGGGGGGGGGGGGGTTTCTCTCTTTTTTTCCTCGACAGATATCTGATGAATTACTACAGCGAGACAGATGGTACAGCGCATCCTTGTCCCGGCTCTAAGAAGGATGACAAACTCTGATAAAAAATAAAGCCATCACGCTTGGCGTTGACGTGAGCAGAAGACGAAGTGTGTGTGTGCGTGTGTGTTCGTGGTGGGCGCTTGCGTGCGAGTGTGTTGTGTGTGTGTGTGTGTGTGTGTGTGTGTTTGTGTGTGTGTTCTACACGCCTGCTTGGCTCTGCAAATGAAACTTTGTATGAACACTAGGATCAGCGCGCCCCTTGGCTCGTACCTAGCCTGGCTATGAATATCAATTTTGCGTTCATCGCTAGTTGTTCCCCCTGACGCCCCACCTAACACAAAAGCCCAGCAGCTTTCTGTTTGTGTCAGCATTTACCAAGGAGTGCTTTTTTTGCTCTACTGCTCAAAAACATTGAGGCTCCTTCACCCAGCGGCACACACTTGCCTCAAGGGCAAGGGGAGACTGTGTGTGTGCGCACGTGCGTGTGAGTGTGTTCTACACTATGAAAGCCGTGGCGGCACATAGCAATAAAAAAGGGCTTCCATACTCAAGTCCTGGTTATCACAGCACATCCAGAGGCCAGACAAGTGAGCAACCTGTGCACTCTGAGGGAGCGCCGAGTTCTGTACAGTTGCCGGTGCAGCACCCACGGACACACACAAGCGCGCGCGCACACAATTTAGAGTCTATAGAAAACTCAGCTGAACCAGGTTTAATCACTCAGCCATTGAGTAATGGCCACCTTGGTTAAGTTGGTCTCCCACGGGCCAATCTGGGGCAGTATTGATCCCCCCCCCCCAAGGGTAATTATCACCCTGCGATCGGCTGACCGCCAATCCCAGTTCACTATCTGCCACTCTAACATACCGCTCGATAAACCACAGGAGCACCAGCTGGCCCTGCTCCAGAGGGGAGTGAGGGAAACCACCTCGTCCTGCTCTCTGGCACAAACCGTGCATGATGCTAATATGATTATCTCTTATCACATCGTCTTTAAGGGTGTCCGTCTGCTGTGGCGCTACGCTAGCCATACGTAGGTGAGCTCACACGCGGCAACAGGGTGACGGCCGACACCCTGCTGTGTGTTCAAGAGAGGCCTCGAGAGGAATTGCAATTCCAGCAGAGAGCCATGGCAACGCGTGCAGGCGGACGGGGACGGACACGACTACAAAACACGCCGCGCTGCATGTGTCCGTCAACAGCCCCGGGCCACTTATAGACCCTCCTGTAATTACCGTCTCTCTAAAACGCTCCAAACCCAACCGGAGGGTAATCATAGGCTGCTTATTTCTTTGGATTTGAATCGATTTCTTCATGACGTTGGAGACGCGTGTGTGACTGGAAGGGCCAAAGGTCAGCTACAGTGTAGAGCGGTGGTGGCGGCAGGCAGGCAGGCAGGCGGGCGGGTGGGAGGGCGGGCAGGCAGTGACGCACGGAGCCTGGTGCTCACGGTGAGCTCTCATTATCTGCTGTGGCTCCAGGTCTTCAATATTAGCCTACAATAAACTCTCCGCAGGACCATCTGCTCAACACCACCGGCACCACAGAACGGGCTATTTAAAGAGCGAGGGAGACAGCCGGAGAGAGGGAGAAGGCAGGCAGACTGCACGCGGACTACTCTATTGCTGAGGAAAGCGAGGATGAGGTAGTGAGAGGGTGGGAGAGAGAGAGAGAGAGACAGAGAGAGAGAGTGAGTGCAAGGGGAAGTGCAAGGAATTGAGAAAGGACAAAACCCCCTCTGAGTCCAGCTGGATGTGAAAGGCGGGCGAAGGCCGTGCAACGCGGCAAGGTGAGAGGGGGGAGCGTTTCCCCACGGCGCTGTTCAAGAGACACCACGGACCCTCGCAGCTTAACATCACAGCTATTGATCCTTTGACAGAGATCTTTAAAAATCTGCGGCTATTGCAAATAAATTTGTCCTTGTCGGTTAAGACCAAGCGAGCCCTTTAAGGAGCCTGTGTTCCACTCGCAGAGGGTACCGCAGAAAGTGGTCGGCAATCGATTTGGAATAGTAAAGGCTACATTATTCTCCTGTAGCTTTTTTCTCCTTTGAGAAATCCGAAGTTGAGCGATCACAGGCAAATGAATAGAGCGGCACACAGATATAGACCAGGACCACCACACAGAGAGACGTTCAAGCAGACTGCTTTGTCCTTCACGATTTAAGGAGCCCGAAACAATGCTTTGTATTGCAACCACTTGCAGAGTCATATGCTGCTAATCTCTTCTCCATTGAATTCAGACGCCGTTTTTTTTGCCACTAGCACATAAGAATAGGACATAGCCTCTCTTAAGAGAACACAGTTGTCCTTCCCCTATCCTGGGATCATGACCTACCTTCTGCCGGATCTCCTCCTCCATCTTGACGGGGGAGCCCAGCTCGGCCACCTGCTTGACGCCCTCGCTGGCGTAGCCCCCGTACTCCCACACCACATAGTTCTTGGAGTGGGACGCGCCAATGATGGCTGACCAGTGGTTGGCACGACCTGGTGAGGCAGAACAAAAAAATGACAAAATGAGAAACGGCCTTTAGAATGACATAATATGCCGTGTTGAATGGATTGAAACGATCAAGTTCATAAAATTAAAAAAACATTAAAAATCCACGCCGTCACCCCCCCCCCTTCCCCATCTCCCCTACTTGGTGTTTTCCTCCACCCCTCAAAAACAAACACACCCATGATGTATGTAATGAACACACCTTTTGGGTTCCCTCCTAAATGACTCCTAATGTTTCATTATCGTCAATGACCTTTGACCTGTATTCATTCCTATCCACAGAAGCCTCAGAATACCACTCTCCCTGTGAGTCGCCGTCTATTTTGGTCCTCCACCACAAGCTATCAGCGGGCGATTCTAACTCCAGGAAGAAGAAGACTTTAGTGGGCTGAGGAAACGGCGCACCCTCCCTTCCCGAGGTCAAAGAGCTCCGTGTGGATAATTCCCAGCTTTATTGGAACAACATCAACCCATATATCCCACTCTCCACTTCCCCTGGGCGACTCACTCTCCTACAGATTATTGGGAACTCTTGTTCAGCAGAGGGAGGCTCGCTATCCGACCAGATAGTGAAGCCTTTAAAATCCTCCCCGTCTCATTTCCTATTGCAATTTATAACACTGTGGGCTTGAAGGATGTGTGTGTGTGTGTGTGTGTGTGTGTGTGTGTGTGTGTGTGTGTGCATGGGTGTGTGCGTGTGTGTGTGTGTGTGTGTGTGTGTGTGTGTGTGCACGGTGGACTGTGCACTGGGTGTGCTCTGAGGAGATGGGTTCCCCACAGCTTCACGGAGGTTAATCCTAATATATTGGACGGTGCAGCAACCCATCTCAATGGTGGCTTCCCATGATCTTCTACTTTCCATAGCTCACGTACTGTACAATGACTCGTTGCTCATCCTATTTTCCTTTTTCAATCTCAACCCCACCTCGCCCCTGATCCTATCCTTCTATTGAACTATCTCAGCCTGGCTGACGGGACGCCACGGTCTAGCGTCTAGCTTCGAGCCCGTGCAGCAGGGCCCAGCGTCAGCGCACGATGCCCCCCGTCACGTCCTCACTGGCCCCCTGGGCTGTGGTCACGGTCATCATGGCCGTCGTCCTCCACCGTCCCTCCCTCCCCCCGGCGCCTCGACGGCCCCCCTCTCCCTGTCAGAGGAGCTCTGCGCGGCCGCGGGACTCATAATGGGGACACAGGCTGAAAGGAAACCGGGCTGTCAAGGTTATCGTGGACTGGGCTGGGGGAGGCAGAGGGGGGGGGGGGGGGCTCTGTTTATAGAGCGACCTTCCGAGTTTCAGAACGTGTGCCGTGACAGGAGCCGCGTGTGGTGTCCCTCCGTGCCAAGGAAGTCTGGCGGAAGAAACAGAGAGCTGCAACAACAATCCCCTGCCTTCCTCTCTCCCTTTAAAAGGAGCGGCGATGCGCTGAAACCCTGTTGTATTGTAATGGTGGACACCAAGGAGGCTCGCTTGGCAGCCTTCCTGCCTCAATACCCAAAATGAGGAATGATTACCATCCACGATTGCGGCCAGCGAGGGAGGTTCTAATTGCTATCCACTGTGTCGTTTGTATGACAGCTTAGGGTAGTCGCCTAGGAGAATGATGTGGCGATGGCGGGGCGCCGGGGAGAAGGCAATCTAAGCACAAACTCATTTAGGGTCTCCTAAGACACCGCGTGGAAACGCTAACAATTCAAAGCAGACTTGGCCCATTTTCCTTTAAGGTAGTATACTCCAGTGCTGTGTCTCAGCGTGTGTGTGTGTGTGTGTGTGTGTGAGTGCGTGCGTGCGTGCGTGCGTGCGTGTGAGTGCGTGCGTGCGTGCGTGTGTGTGTGTGCGCGCGCCCGTCACATCCACCGCACTCCCTCTCGTAAGCCTATGAATTAGGGCTGTGCTCCCTCTGCAGGTTTATCTTACCGCGGGGACTTCATCCTAATCAGTATATTGATCTGGGCGCCAGGCGCTCGTCCTGGGGGAAGAGAGCCCGAGTAATCCCCCAGCTCCACTTACAGCCGGGGAGGCAGGCTCAAGGTTAGCCGCGCCACAGAGCCAGGCATGGGGCCACGCTAAGATATCCGGGGACGCTTTAGGGGCCACGGAGCTACTAGATCCCCAGCACATTAGATGTTTCTGGGCTGGAAACGGGGGGGCTTGATGGCGCTGGAAGCCTGGACAGGTTGTACTTACGAGGATAGTCTTTGGGGTGGATCTTCTCGGACCAGTTCCCGAAGAAGGTGACGCGGTACTTGGCCGTCCCACAGGCACAGCACTCATGCAGAGGCCTGTCGGTGGTGTCCCCGTACGCGGACTCTGGAGAGCGAGAGAGTGAGAGAGAGAGATAGAGAGAGAGAGAGAGAGAGAGAGAGGGGGAGGAAGAGAAAGGGAGGGAGAGAGAGAGAGGGAGGGAGAGAGAGGGATAAGATACATTGCATGGATTTTATTTCCATGCAGTATTTTTCGGGAGGCGGGGGGCGGTAGATGATCTGTAGAATAGCGCTCTTTTGATCTGCTGCTATAAGTATGGCATCCAATGTCACGCCTGGCTACGGGGCCACCCATTCAAGATCCTTCGCATGCACAAGCAACAGAGCGGAAAGGATGTCCCTGCTAAGGGCGCGGGGAAACAAACAGACGCAACGTGCTTGTAGACTGTGTAAGTGGAAGGAGGCAGAGCACACTACACAGGGAAACGGCGGCGTGGCAGTGCACGACGCGGCGCGCGCGCTTTCACGTCGACACCCGGCCTACCTTTCTCACACATGCGCTTGGTGAGGGAGCCCTCGTCCTGGAAGAAGATGATCCTCTTCTGTACAATGCTGGCCCTGTGAAGAGAAGAGGGGAGGGAAAA
>JAVQIZ010007551.1:0-15553 GCA_036023535.2 Galaxias brevipinnis
AGTTTATTACTATGCTCTACCACTACCTGATCAGGGATCAGTTATACAGCAGGATAGTTTATTACTATGCTCTACCACTACCTGGTCAGTGATCAGTTATCCAACAGGATAGTTTATTACTATGCTCTACCACTACCTGATCAGGGATCAGTTATACAGCAGGATAGTTTATTACTATGCTCTACCACTACCTGGTCAGTGATCAGTTATACAGCAGGATAGTTTATTACTATGCTCTACCACTACCTGGTCAGGGATGAGATACTCAACAGGATAGTGTTATATCTGTGATCAGTTTTCATCCACAGTAGTCATTGTGTTGCTGATACCACCATTCAGGTACCAGATCAATAACGTCTTGATTGATGTCTTCCCCCAGCTCTTCAACCTCAGTGAGAAACGCTATGACATTAACCAGCTCAACCCAAAGGTAAACCTGACTAGCTGGCCAGCTGCTGTATCCGTTTCTGAAATGCTTACAGAAGAATAAGAGTGCATTCAAAGTAAATGTTATAGACTGTCATTAACGTCATTGACAACGGTGTTTCTTAGATAATAGTAATACCTACCGCTCATCATGGGTCTCTCTTTGTCTGTTTACCCCCTCTTCTCTGTTTCTCTTTCTCTACCTCTCTCCCTCTCTGTCCTAATGTCCATCTGTTTCTCTTCCTCTACCTCTCTGTCCTAATGTTCATCTGTTTGTCCGTCTGTCCGGTTGTCTCTGTGTCTGTCTGTCTGCAGGTGTTGGATTTTGGCTGGCCTGACCACCATGCCCCGGCCTTGGACAAGATCTGCAGCATCTGCAAGGCCATGGACACCTGGCTGAGCGCAGACAGCCACAACGTAGTGGTCATTCACAACAAGGTGAGACAGAGACTCACTGAAACATACATAACGTAGTGGTCATTCACAACCAGGTGAGACAGACACACACTGAAACATGCATAACAACAAGGCAAGGTGTGCAAATGAATAGTATTTGCTTATGAAATAATGTATTGTTTATTTTATTAAACTTCAGCGTCTGTGTTGTTGTTTTACACACACCATTTATTTGATTCAGGCAGTAGAGGGCGTCCTCGCCTGTTCAGGGTCTTTTTCAGTGTGTGTGTGTGTGTGTGTGTGTGTGTGTGTGTGTGAGCGTGAGCATGTGCGTGTGCATGTGTGTGCGTGTGTTCGTTTGCATCTGGGTGTCTGTGTGTGAGCATGTGAATGTATGTGCATGTTAGGATGTATGTTTGGGATCACCGAGTTAGGGAGTGAGTTATGGAGGGATTAATAACCAGAGGGAAAGGGAGAAGGAGCAAATATTGCTTTTACTGGAGTTGTCTCCCGGTGTGCCTCCTTCCCTGCTCCCTGTGACACCATGTCAAAGTGAGCCCTGAGAGAGTTTTCAGACTGGGCCCAGCCGAGGGTTCAAAGGCAGGAAAGGGGATCCGATCCGATGAAGGATTAGTCGCTGGTGCGCGTTGGCTGGATGGCGTGCGGGTCTTCTTTGTGCGGCACATCATGAGCTCCTCTTAAAGTTCCCACAAAGAAGTAACAAACAAGCCGTCGCTATGGTAACCGCTGGTATTGGTTTTGGTGGTGTTGCGGGTTAGAGAAGTAGCCAGGGTTCAATAAAAACATACCTCGTATCCTTGCCTTGACCGCTTGGCTCCTTGGCTCTTGACTGCTTCATACACCATTTAGTTTTACGAAAATAGTGTATTGGAAAATATCAGTTTTTCAGTGTGTACGTTATGTATGCTAACAGTGTTGTTTGCCATGCTGTTGGTATGTTTATTTATGGCCATCTTTTTTGACGTTCATTCTCAACAGCTACACTTTAAATAGTTTGCTGTTCCTATACTGAACTTCCTAGCACTGAAATTGTAATAATAATATAAGAATACGATAACGTGTTGATATGTTTCATTACCCTGTTACCAGGACTCGCGTTAATGCATGTGACACAAAACTAAATGGAGAACAATGAGGCCAAAGTCAACCACCTCAACAATCTATCACAACATGTCGACCCTGTGTTTTCCAGGGCAATCGAGGCCGGGCGGGAGTGGTGGTGGCCGCGTACATGCACTACAGCAACATATCAGCCAGGTAAGCATGGGAACTCTACACTGTGTGTCAGAGAAAGGCGAGAGAGAGAGGAAGAGAGAAATATAGTGAGAGATAAGGTGAGAGAGAGAGAGAGTGACCCAGACGAAGGTCCGATAACCTGAAAGTAGCACAAGGCTAAAAATGAACGAACAACATGTTGATGTTAGGAAGTCAAAAGTAGCCCTTAACGGGATGAGTCATCCGATCAGGCTCCCTTGTCTCTCCCTGCGGTGGGCTGGGCCTTCACCCATGCCAGTGTGGGTTACCAAGCCTCCCTGGAACCGCCATAGTGGCTGCTAGCTACATTATTACATTAGCTTGGTCCTGACCTGACCCCCATCCATTGTTAGGATGCCAGCTATGCAAGCCGCAATGTTTCTAGAGGCTCCAACAATGACATCAGTTCAATATTCAATGACTTGGGTTTTGGGGTTTGTTCTGTGTGTGTGTGTGTGTGTGTGTGTGTGTGTGTGTGTGTGTGCGTCAGCCATCGCTGTGTGTCCTAACCGTACGTTTGTTTGGAATGCAGTGCGGACCAGGCTTTGGACAGGTTCGCCATGAAGCGCTTTTATGAAGACAAAGTACTTCCTGTGAGTCAGCCGTCACAGAAAAGGTCAGTTTTCCTACACTTCCTGTTTTCAGGTGGGGGGGGTTTGGGGTTGGTGGTATGACCCCAGGATGAACTCACCCACTTTGAAAACAAATGGCCTTATGGTACTGTTTCGCCCCTTTGCTGGTGGAAGTTCATACTACATGTTAAATAAACTCCTTTGAAAATATAGGACTCACTCTTTCAACGGTCTTTGTGTGACCTATGTTATTGCTGTTTGGGATCAAATACCTCAAATATCTCATTAGAAATCTTGTGTCTGTGAATGTTCCTTGATTATATAACGTATCGGTGTTCACTGGCATGCCGCTGGGTAGAGGGTACGTCTCCAGATCATACTGTGTGTACATAACAGCAGCAGCCTTTGTTTTGGATGCTGGGTGATAATCCCGCCGCTCCTCTCAGGTATGTGCAGTACTTCAGCGGGCTCCTCTCCGGACACATCAAGATCAACAACAAGCCTCTGTTCCTGCACCACGTCATCATGCACGGCATCCCCAACTTTGAGTCGAAAGGAGGTGAGCTCACGCTATCCACGGCTACACGCACACCGACACACACCGACACACACAGCGCCACACACACACACACACACTGACACCAACACACTCACACAGACTCACACTGACACACACACAGCCACGTACTAACACACAGCCACGCACTGACACACAGCCACGCACATACAGACACGCTGACACAGACACACACACACTGACACACACAGCGCCACACACACCGACACCCACCAACACACACACACAGCGCCACACACACGTGATAACAAAAACAGAAACACGTCCGCACACACTCACGCAAAGAAGTAGACCCATCCAAAGACAAGAGGCTTATCCGATAGGCTTATATTTAGTAGAGGTAAAAGGTTGATAATGATGTTATTGAAGTTAGTAGTCAGTATCACCACTTTGTTTTTCAGGTTGTCGTCCTTTTCTGAAGATCTACCAAGCCATGCAGCCTGTCTATACATCGGGAATCTAGTAAGTCCTGAAGGGATTCTCTCTCTCACACACACACACACGCACACACACACGCACGCGCACACACACACATAAACACGCAGGCAACAGTTCAATGGTCGGATTCCTGAGATAACAGTTTTTGAAACGGCGTTACATTTCCAGACCTGTTTTTCTCTGCCATATCCCTTCCCGCCGGCCCATACACACACTCCTACACACACACACACTCACATCGTGAGGCCCTGTGTTTGGCTAGCCTCCCCAGCCACTGCTCTCCTTTCCCCACTGCTTCAGATGTGAGGATGGGTAGCTGTGTGAGTAGTAACCGGAGGAGAAGTGAAACAAACAGACGGGCGTCTGTTCGGACTCCCCGGGGTGGGCTGGGGTTGGGGGTGGGGGGGCCCTCACTGGGCCTGGCTCGCCGCAGCTCCCCGGGCTCCGGCAGGAAGTGATGGATTAGATGACTTTGTAGCGTGCTGTGAGCCCAGAGGAGAGCGGGCGTGCCTGCAGACAGGTACGGCGGGCATCCATTGTGCTGCTCATGTGACCGCCGCCTCCCCCGCCGCCTCCCCCTCCCCCTCCCCTCGCCCCCTTCCTGCCTTCCCTCCCGTGCCTCCCCGCGATCCCTCTGTTTTCCACTGTTTCTGCTCTGCTGTTACCTCTACCCACTTGGCTTCTCCCTGCTAGTGATAGAGTAGGACTTTGACTGTTCACAGAGCCAGTGCATGTTACAGGGCTTTCTTCTTAGGAAAGAGGTACACACAGGTCACACTGTGTGTGTTTGTGTGTGTATGTGACTGTGTAATACACACTGTGTGTGTGTGTGTATGTGACTGTGTAATACAAACTGTGTGTGTGTGTGTGTGTGTGTGTATGTGACTGTGTAAAACACACCGTGTGTGTGTGTGTGTGTGTGTGTGTGTATGTGACTGTGTAATACACACTGTGTGTGTGTGTATATGTGACTGTGTAATACACACTGTGTGTGCGTATGTGACTGTGTAATACACACTGTGTGTGTATGTGACTGTGTAGTACACACTGTGTGTATGTGACTGTGTAATGCACACAGTGTGTGTGTGTATATGTGACTGTGTAATACACACTGTGTGTGTATGTGTGTATGTGACTGTGTAATACACTGTGTGTGTATGTGTGTATGTGACTGTGTAATACACACTGTGTGTGCGTATGTGACTGTGTAATACACTGTGTGTGTGTGTGTGTGTATGTGTGTGTGTATGTGACTGTGTACTACACACTGCGTGTGTGTGTGTATTTGACTGTGTAATACACACTGTGTGTGTGTGTGTGTATGTGACTTTGTAATACACACTGTGTGTATGTGACTGTGTAATACACACACTGTGTGTGTGTGTAAATGTGATTGTGTAATACACACCGTGTGTGTGTATATGTGATAGTGTAATACACACTGTGTGTGTGTGTGTGTGTGTGTGTGTATGTGACTGTAATACACTGTTTGTGTGTATATGTGACTGTTAAATACACTGTGTGTGTGTGTGTGTGCGTGTGTGTATGTGTGTATATGTGACTGTTAAATACACTGTGTGTGTATATGTGTGTCTGTGTGTGTGTGTGTATGTGACTGTGTAATACTGTGTGTGTGTGTGTGTGTGTGTGTGTGTGTGTGTGTGTGTGTGTGTGTGTATGTGTAATACTGTGTGATACTGTGTGTGTGTATATGTGACTGTGTAATACTCTGTGTGTGTGTGTGTGTGTGTGTGTGTGTGTGTGTGTGTGTGTGACTGTGTAATACACACTGTGTGTGTGTGTCTGTGTATGTGACTATGTAATACACACTGTGTGTGTGTGTGTGTGTGTGTGTGTGTGTGTATGTGACTGTGTAATGCACACTGTGTGTGTGTGTGTGTGTGTTTGTGTGTGTATGTGACTGTGTAATACACACTGTGCATGTGTGTGTGCGTGTATGTGACTGTGTAATACACACTGTGCGTGTGTGTGTGCGTGTATGTGACTGTGTAATACTGTGTGTGTGTATGTGTGTGACTGTGCAACACTCTGTGTGTCTATGTGACTGTGTAATACACACTGTGTGTGTGTGTGTGTATATGTGACTGTGTAATACACACTGTGTGTGTGTGTGTGTGTGTGTGTGTGTGTGACTGTGTAATACACTGTGTGTGTGTGTGTCTGTGTATATGCGACTACGTGTGTAACATGTGAGAGTTAGATAAAGAGTCAATCAGTCCACCATGCCCCTCTCCCCGCTTCCCACCTTCCTTTCGTCTAAAGTCTTATTTTCACATTCCTTTCTCATCCCTCGTTCTCTCCCATGACCGGCAATACGGCTCTGCAGTCCTTTGATCTGTCTCTTCCGGTCAGGCGAGCATGCAGGACAATCATACCTGAGCTCCACTGACCAGAACAGAGACTGACGTGCTGTAACTGGAGCATCAGAAACACCGTTAAATTCTCACCATGTCGTCCCGTAGCCACATGAACCCCCTGGGGGAGTAATGGAGGCGTCTCTAGATAAGCACAAAGGAGGACAGGGTAGATACAGGTTGTTTTTGTCATCTACCACTGAAAGTAAATGATGTGTTCTTTGGTTTGTCTCGCATTGGTACATTTCAGATACGAATGTCTTTACCTTCGATTGAATACTTGTGACACCAAGTGCCAGACCATAATATTCTGTCTCTGTTTGCGTTCGCAGTAACGTCCAGGGTGATGGTCAGACGAGCATCTGCATCACGATCGAGCCCGGGCTGCTCCTGAAAGGGGACGTTCTGGTAAGAGTTGCAGTGATTCCCCACCCCTCATCACATACCTGCTCCAGGATCAGCCAAGTCAAACAAACACACACAACATGTTCAGAGGTGGCTTTGCGAGGCTGGGATAGGGAGGACTTTGCCCCATGGCATTGTCAGCCCTAATGTTTGAATCAATCCAGGGTTAGTTGTACATGCAGCACCATTGTGTTTGACCCCGTTGTATGCACAGTGCACAGTGCATAAGATAAAGGTTGTACCTTGCCTAAAGATTATGCTGTAGTTTGACAACTATACAACAACAAAAACTACTGAACAACTACAACAACAAAAATTTGATTCCCACACTTTTTGTATAGGACAAAGTTTTCGCAATAAGAGCATTATTTTCTTGTGCTCATGCAGAAAACTTCAACAGAGTGTGCGACTTTGATTCAGTTTCATCTTGGTGTTGTTCTTGATGGGCGCTGAGGGCTAATTCACGCAGCGGAAGACAATAAGAGCAGCACTTACCTAGCAAATGTTCCGTTTTGGCGTCCATAGTTTATCTCCAGGGCTATACAGGGGAAGACTAATGGCGTCTGCTGACAGGGTGGTTGTCTGGTGAGGTCTGTTATATTCAAAGAGCTGAGAGGAAACCCTCTCTGAGGTGTGCACATTGTGTGACCATGACAGAGTATTTTAATAACGTCGTACAAAAGAGCTAGTCGTAATGCAAACCATAGCTTTATGCTACGATAGGGGAAACTGATATACAATGTTTCTTTGATATATTTTGACAGTGTTGGAAACTTTTTGTACACTCATTGTGACCCTGGTGAATATGTGAACAGTATATAGGGTTCTCTAGGTACCTCACTAAGGTGTGTGTGACTCCTGTGGTCCCACCTTAATCTTATTCCACTCTACGCGTTATTCTTTCTGCGGTGTCATTGCGCGAGCAGCATGTAGCCGGGGTACAGCTACATGCTAATCCTCCTTTTGCTGCATGTAGATGGGAGGTCCTTGTAAAAGCCCCGACCAGCACTTCTCCATATAGAGGCGTGGCAGGGGAGAAAGTCAAGAGCTTCCAGAATAGGCTTTATAAGGCTTGTGTGGAAAAGCAATGGTCTAGATAATAATGCCTTCGTTCAGGGGTTCGGGCCATACAGTTACTGGGTTATATATACTGTATACATAAAGAGCTAAGCGGCTTTCTCTAGCCCGGAGCCAACACGCTGACACAGCCTGTGAATAGACCATGAATCAAAAGGACAAACTGCCAAGGCTTTTCTTAATGTTCTGGAGCGTGCTGCGTTCACTTTACGTTGAGAGCGATGGAACGATGAAAGTTGAAGCCGATTCATTTCTTTTTCTTTAGAGCTCAAATGTTTTGAGTGATTTTTTTTTTACTCATAATCACTTACCAAAACGTCATTGACTTTCTCCTTGAGAGCCCAAGAGTGTCCAAAGTATTGGCTTTGTTACTGTGTAAGTGGTCCAGAAATTCATATTCAGTGTTTTTGGAGTTGAGTTCAGTGTTGAATATTCGGCATATGAATGGTCCTTAGGCACATGCATGGGACTTGGAGGTATGCCCCTGGTGGCCTAGCTGAGCTGACTGAGCCTTTCTCTGCCCCCTCCCCCCGCAGCTCAAGTGCTACCACAAGCGTTTCCGAAGCCCGTCCCGAGACGTTATCTTCCGGGTGCAGTTCCATACCTGTGCCGTGCATGACCTGGGGATCGTCTTTGGAAAGGAGGACCTTGATGAAACGTTTAAAGGTAAGAAACTTAGACTATGGGTTCTCCTAAACCTCCTATTATATTTTGTGTTATCTTCAAAACATTCACTATGACATTCAGTATTAGAACACGTGGCCTTTTTTTCTGAGCTATTTTATATGATTGTGTTGTCTTCACAAAAGTTATTAATATAATGCATTTCCAAATACTCCTCTATGTACTTAGTCTATTTTTTCTGTTTATGTTATCTATTTACAACCTGCCACTTCAATAACAAGCCCTTGACCTGTATAAAAGGCCAGTTGAATAAACCTCCACTAATTGCTCATCAATATGTTTAAAAAGACTATGACTTGCCCATGTGCTACGTAGACAATTTGTTTGTATTCATATCTTTCTTCATATTCTGCCACTTGTAAACTCCTACGTGGTTGTGTGAGTGGTAATCCACATTTCAATGGGTGGATAGTGATTCAGTAAACCAGATCTCTCTGTGTGTAAACATGGCTGTTGTTACGGTTCCTCTCCCATCAGATGAGAGGTTCCCAGAGTATGGAAAGGTGGAGTTTGTTTTCTCCTTCTGCCCAGAGAAGATACATGGTGAGCATCCACTGACAGGCAACCATTTTGAAAGATTCATTCATTTTACCTCTTTACCAATTTGGAACTACCCTTTTCTACTGCTAAGCCATTCAGTCCACAGTGAGACCATATTTACTTGTGCTATCTTCTTGCACGTACTTCTGGTCTAGGTGTGGATCACCTAGAGAACGGACCCAGTGTCTCAGTGGACTACAATACCCAGGATCCTCTCATCCGCTGGGACTCCTATGAGAACTTCAACCAGAACTGTGAGGACACAATGGAGGGTGAGCATTATCAAGGCTTCCTTACCATGTCAAACAGTATTGGACCTGACACAGCAGGTACTAATGTTGTGGTTTGATACAAGCTGAATGATACAGTAATTGTTATTTTGGTTTGTGAGCTGTACGCCACACACACACACACACACACACACACACACACACGCACACACACACACACACTCAAAGATACTAGTACTAAGCATGGGAGGAACATGTGGTGGTCCTCACCAGGGGTATGTCGTGAGGTTCAGAGTTTGTGGCCTTTTATTCTAACGCCCTCAGATGTCATACGTACGCTTAACACACACATCTACAGTCCTCCAGAGCTCCTGTGTCTCCTCTGCTTTGGATCACTGAGCAATACGTCTCAGGCTTAGACTGGGATAGCCCAGTGTGACCTGCTGTGTGAAGCTCTTACTCCCAAATGAAAGAGAGGTCACCATGGAGATGTCAGTCCATATGTCTTGTACTGGAGGAGACCACCATGTCTCTCCCCCGTTGTTCATATGGCCCGTCTGTGTAGTTAAATCACATCATATCATCTATCATGTTTTCTGTTCTATTATTATTATGTGGGAATAGGATTCACAGCCACACTGTAACTGCCATAATGGGATGATCTGAACAGAGAAGTAGCTTGTTGATTTCCAGAGCCCCTGTCTTGCTGTTCTGTTGCTGCTCGTCCCACGTGCTGTTCCTGTCCCTCCAGATAGCCCGCGGGGCCAGAGGTCCTTTGACCGGGGTGATCTCCTTTATCACCGGCCATTAGGAGGCCAGGCCCTCTCACCCAACGCCCCTCTTAAAATAGGAGGCCCCCATAATAGAAGCAGGGGCCCCGCCCGCCTGACTACGCTCGCTGTCATTTTGTGTCAGTCTTTGTGTCTGTCTGTATGTGTGTGTGTGCGTCACATTGGTGGACATTTGCTCTGCTCACCACCGGGGATCTCAGAGTGTAAGATCCTGTGGTGGTGACTTAGTGCAGGACTCTTGGCTTCTGAGCAGAATCAGGTACGCACACACACACACACACACACACACACACTTACGTATAACTATTTAGCTACAGCGAGACCTGACCGTTTGCCTTGTCAACAAGACGTCAAAACACAGCCAGCCAACGGTGACTTCACCCTGACAACTCAGCAAGATGGAGGCTGCACATTTCAAATGAGCTCCGTCTGGAATGGTGAATGTGACTGCGGGCACTGGCTGTGGGCCCCGCTCCACTTTCAAAGTAAGGGTGCCTGCGGTGTGGGCCCGGCAAGGCTGAGGAGGTTTCCAGGAAGCTAGAGTGTTTGCGTTTCCACTGTAATTAAGTGTGTGTGCTCTCCTACTTGTAGAGTCGTTAATCAGCGCTGCGATTGGAATTAGCTGAGTGGTGATCGGAACAGGCCAGAAACAGAACATTCTGCTGTTGCAATCAAAGTTTTTTTTTTTTTTTTGAGTGAAGTGAAAGTTTGGCTAAGTAAATGTGTTTTCACAAGGAAAGGGTTATCGGAATAATTTTTTTGTCACCGTCTCAAACAATGGCCGCTTTGAGGATGTCTTTGAGACATCTGATTGGGTCAACAGTGAGGTCATAGCTTTGGCCGTTGACGGTAAAGAAAACACACATGCCTTCAGGGTGATTGTTTCATGAACTAATACCAACAGGGACTTCTGACACGTCAAATGAGCTGCACATGAGCAGCAACGGGGGGACAAAAGGCTACACGTTCAATCTGCAAAGCCACGGGTAATGAATGCAGTCAGTCTACCCGTTCTTGCTTTTGGTAATCATTGACAGTGATGGATGATGTAATGCTTGTTGACAATCTGGATGTCATTGTGAGGTTACAACAGGAGAAAGTGTGTGAATGTGTTGTTTGGTGTTGATGCCTTTGGTGCATGGTCCCTTACCTTGTCTTTGACCTCTCCTAATAGGTTGACTGTGTAATGGCTAACGGACTCAAAGACTAGTCATATGACTGTTACGTTGGCATGATCCCTCATTATATACTGGCTCACATTGGCACTGACATTTTGAATCCAGCCTTAGTGCACAGACATTCAATAAAGCCCAAACTAATGAGATGGATTATGAAAGTGGTTCATGATTAGAATGTTGTCAGAATATTCTAGGGTGATTTCTAGGACAGCTGTGTTATCTCTCCCAGACCGACTGCCGGCCAGCCCACAACATTTTTGGAGTCGCCGTGTGTGTGTGTGTGTGTGCATGTGTGTGTGTGTGAGAGAGCGTTATACAACTTCAATAAAAACTCATCCAGTAACTTTGCAAGGCTTTTGCCCCACAGTATGGCAGAACGTCACCTCCCTTGTTGTCTATGAAAACCTGTTCTCTCTTCAAGACGACTCTGAATGTCAAAGTGTCTGGCCACACTGTCTCAGTCTCACCTCCTACATGCTGTCCTCACTGTCAGGGGAGTTAAAGACCGACTTGTCCTCTCCACTGTGAAGCCCTTTGTGTCACCGCAGGGGGAGTGACGGAGAATGTTTGTGTGTGCGTGTGTGTGTGTGCGTGTGTGTGTGTGTGTGAGTCTGTGTGTGTGGGTGTCTGCTGCTGTGTGCAGAGTTCTTTAGGACTTGCTCTCTGCAGGGTTTGGCTTCTGTTGACACTGGAGTAAAGGGAGACTTCTGAACCACAGGCAGTGCGGCTGACGTCTTTTTCGAGACAAAGTGAGTAGTGGAACATTTGGCCTAGTAACGATTGCCTTTAACTGGGGAGACTCAATTACTTGTTGACATCCAATTAGCTATTTTCCCATTGCTTGAGCAACAGTTTGTCATTGACTTTAAATGTTGAATATGATGTTTTGCAAATGTTTTGAGGTTCTAGCGGCGTTTTATTTGTCTAAAGTATTTTGTGATATCTGCAAACTTTGGAATAATTATGACTTCTCTGCAGTACGAGATGAGTGAAGCAAGACATTGGTTATTTATGGGGTTTCATTTGGACCCATTCATTTGATTATTCAGCTAGTTGGGTTTGCTGCTGTCCATTGTTGCCATGGCGATGTTCCCAGGGATGAAAGGACATCGTCTGGGCCTAACCATGTCTCTGACATAGTGTTGGTGACTGGAGGACAGGATGCATGGAGTCCATCCTAGAACCATGAGAGGTTTTCCAGCTGACACTGGGACCATGACAGACCAAAGAGATATGTACTCCCGTCTACATTTATGGATATTCCCATTCACTGGATTCCCTCGTTTCAAACACGGAATGTCAGGACACCTGGAAGGGAGACGTCTGGCTATTGTTTTGGCAACCAATGAGATCTCTGTCTGTTTGGAAGATTTAGTGGAATTAGCGTGTTTTGACTTCAAACTGAAGACAGCAGCTTTCATTGTGCAACGTCTAGAACTGTACTAACCCTCTAGATTAGGTGGGATTAAGTTATTGAAGAAGGTCTTACAAGTGCAGAGGACCACTGACAACAGCATTGTGTGGGTTTCTAGGAGTGAGGCCGGCTACTGTAGAGAGCACTGAGGGAGCTGGTACGGTATGACTGACTGCACACTGCAGTGTAGTGCAGCAGGGCGCTCTGCTGGGATGCTGTGTTGTGGCTTCAGACTGAGTGATGGGGAGGAACGTGATCCGTGGGAGAGGAGAGGGGAGAGGGGTCAGACTGTGACTGTGTGAACGGATGGTGGGCCGCCCCTCACAACCACAGCCTGCCTCCAGCTGCTGTCCGGACACACACACTCTCTCTCTGTCTCTCTCTATCTCTTTGTCTCTGTCTCTCTCTGTCTCTCTCTTTGTCTCTGTCTCTCACTGTCTCTCTCTTTGTTTCTCTCTCTCCCTCTCTCTCTCGCTCTCTCTCTCTCTCTCTCCTTGTTTCTCTCTCTGTCTCTCTCTGTTTCTCTCTCTCTCTCTATCACTCTCTCTCTCTCTCTCTCTCTGTCTCTCTCTCTCTCTCCCTCTCTGTCTCTCTCTCGCTCTCTCTCTCTTTGTTTCTCTCTGTCTCTCTCTCTCTGTCTATCTCTGTCTCTCTCTCTCTCTGTCTCTCTCTCTCTAGGCCTCAGCTGTTAGGAGGAAGGGTGAGCAGGGTTTAGTAGTCCTGGCGTGGGTGGAGTAGAGGAGAAGGAGAAGCAGGAGGAGGAAAAGGGGACGACCGGATCCCCTCCGCCTGGTGTCTCAGCCAGTCACAGGCCCAGAGGCAGCCCTGCTCGCTGGCTGAACACGAGGCCATGTGGACCCTGGAGGACCAGAGAGTCTGGGACCGGGATCCTCCAGGGGGAACGCTCTCGCTGTTTGCACGCACTCGCAGGCATTCTTAAACACACAGTACACACATCCGTCATGCGTCGCTGTCTCTCTCACACACACAGCCCAGCCCGCTGCCGTGTACACAATCCTTCATGTAGATATGCTGTGTTTATGTTTGCCTTCATCTCTCGCCTCCCCTCCTCTCCTCCCCCCTCCCTATCTGGACTTTAAAAGGAAACATTCCTCCCTCTCTCCCAGCTCCTTCCTGCATGCTATCTCTGGACTCTGTCAAGCACCCAATCTCCCCCACTTAATCAGCCAGACCGCTGGTTCACTGTGGTCTGCGGCCATTACTATGTCAATAACAATCAGGGGCACAAAAAAACCCAGCGGGTCCGCCCGTCAATACAGAACTCTGAAGCGGATGAAATATTGATCAAGCTCTAGAGATAGCCCTTGACTTATTGACAGGACTCTGACTCCACTCCAGAAATAGATGACTTGTCCAGGAACATTCACGTCAGCAGATACGAGGAACGTCGGGCAAGCTTAAGTAAAGTTGTCTGTTCCTTTGTTATTCAAAAGCCAGCGAGAGTGTCAGAGCCGACCGGGCGAGAAGAAATTGGTCCCGTGTCAAAACAAACAAAAGTGCTGATTCACTGTGGCGAGCACGGCCGGCGGCCATCTCCCCTTTCTCTCTGTCAGCTCCAGTCCATTGACTCCTTTGGAGCTGCTTCATGAGCTGCTCCAGGGAAGAGGGCCTGGCCCGGCTCAGCATGGCAGACGCCGGTGGGAAAGCGGGCCTTTGTGGGGTCTGAAGAGACGCTTTGTAGGCCCGGGGATTTGATGTGTTGGCCGCTCGCGACGGTCTGGCGGGGCTTTCACAGGCCGCTGGCGGCGCGGTAACCTTGGGGACGGGAATAGCAGTGGTGGGACCGCGCTCGGGAGACAGAGGCAGTCGACGGACGCTCATGACACTCGACAGAACCGCTCGTTTTCGGTGACCAAGTGAAACCAAATTTGAAACCCGAGGCTTTCGCAATCATGGGACGATCCAACACAGTCCACATAGATTCCAGAAAGGGTTTTTTAGAGAGGCTGATATGTATGTGGGGAAAGCTTTGGGGCTTTAAGCTTTATGAGGAGCCCGGGCTGGAGGCATGGAGGGACGAGGCCCCCTGACTCCCTGGGCGCTGTCCAGACCACAGCCAGCCCACCACAGAGCGGGCCTCCCTCTACCTCTCTCTGCCTCCCTCTGCCTCCCTCTGCCTCCCTCCCTCCCTGTGCCTCCCTCCCCAGCGTCCCTCTGCCTCCATCCCTCTGCCTCTCTCTGCCTCCCTCTGCCTCCCTCCCTCTGCCTCGCTCCCCAGCCGCCCCCGCTGCCAGGACACTCCTGATTACTTTTCCTGAGACGCTACGTCAGCCGCGGCGAAACTCAATGCTCCACATGGACGGACCTCGGTGGGCTTTGACGCACGGCCACGTGCACGCGTGTGTGTTTGTGTGTGTGTGTGTGTGCACGCATCGGTGTGTGTGTGTGTGTGTGTGTGTGTGCACATGCCCGTGTGTGTTTGAGGCGTGTGTGTTTGTGCACCAGAGAGAGAGAGCAGCCTTTACAGAGACAGAAAGCGAGAGTGTGTGTGCGTGTTGAAGGATTGTGGTGGGCCATGGCTTCGTGTGTGCACCGTGGTCTATGTGATATCTCTACTGAACATGCTGAAATGGTCAAAGTATCGTGCAGATGCACTGGAAAAGGTTTGGAAAGTCCTTCCAAGCTAGAAGGCTCTAACAGATATTGATGGCGAGCCGTCATTGATGTATATTTAATGGCCTGTGCGTTCAAAGCCTCCATTATCACAGAGGAGGTCCCTGTACTTCCCCTTCACTAAGTGTTTAATGGAGTCCTGCTATGGCCACGTGCTGACACGGCTGAAAGGAGGTAGCTGACTCTGAGTTGGGCTCCTGTGTACACCGACATGTCGGCTTTTCAACCAGGGCCTGCAGATAGACTGGAGCCGGTGGTGACCTGCCTATACTGTGGCTTAAGCTGATTCAAGACGAACATTGTGTGTCTTAAAGAGGTGTGAAAGAAGTCAAAGTACTGTATGCTATTACATTACATTACATTCAAAACAAATGCTTTTATACAAAAACTAGTGCCTACAAGAGGTGACCTAATCACCTAGACGAGAGCTAAGCAAGTGCTATCAGGATACAAAACAGATCCATCGCAAACCAACTACAAACAATCTCTGAGTACAAACAATAACACACCATTAAAGCAGGTGTGTCCTTTTGTTATCAGG
>JAVQIZ010007600.1:0-18361 GCA_036023535.2 Galaxias brevipinnis
TGTGTGTGTGTGTGTGCGCGCGCGTGTGTGTGTGTGCATCTGACATGGATGCATCAGGTGGCACTCACACATGTGTGCACTCACGTTTACGCACACAAAAACACACAAACCACACGCTAACACACTCACCGGCATTAGCCAGCCCAGTGCCTTCTGTCCTAACGGTGCAGCAGCAGAGCTGCAGGACACATGGCCCTATAGAAGCTCTCTTTGTGGTGTGCCACCGGATTGGCCGCAGTGACAGCTCCTCCCCCACCAGCACCACCACCAGCAGCACCACCCGCCCCCCGGTCTCAACACATTCTGGGCTGGATTAAAGCACGGAACCAGAGTGGAGAGGAGAAGAAACACTATCCAACTATCCCATGGCTCGCTGTCCCTCCCCCCAAAAGAAATCCCTGGAACTTCCTCCTCCAATTAGTGCGACCTTGTTACACTGGGGACGAGGTGTAGCGGGCGGGCGGGCGGGCGGGCGGGCGGGTGGGTGGGCGGGGGCGCGCGTCGTGAAAGTCAAGCCTCAGCTTTCTTGAAGCATGCGTTTCGCCAGCAGGGCCCGACTAACCAGCCAGCCTGAAGGCTAGAGGTTATGGTCAAAATAGCCCTGCTCAGGTCTGTAAACACGATACGGCGCACAGAGCAAAGTGGACAGCGAGCGGCGTAATCATTTCCTTTCCCCAGGGAGCGTTTCATCTCGCTCACAGGCGCTCCCTGGTGTTTGTTTAGTAACAGCAGGAGGAACAGGCCCATGGCGGACTAGCTTTGAATGGGCAAAGCCGTAAAGCCAGCCCGGGGCCCTGACGCCGTGCCACCTCGGTCCGTCCCACATGTCTCCGTGTGGAGACGAGGCCCCTCGCTGGCAGCTGCTGAAGGTCAGGGGACAATGCCATGGCAGGTAGCCCATCAGCGAGCCAGGCACGTGGGCTGACCAGAGGGAGCGGGGCAGGCTGATGGAGAGCTGAGTTAAAAGGGCCCTGCAGGGACTGTCAGGGGGACTGGAGACCACAGACGCCCAGGCTGTGGCTACAGCAGGTGTGTGTGTGTGTGTGTGTGTGTGCGTGCGTGCGTGCGTGCGTGCGTGCGTGCCTGTGTGTGTGTGCGCGTGTGTGTTGGACAGCCTGATGTAAGATTAGAGAAGGCATCACAGGGACCAGTCATCTAACAAAGATATCATGTAGGCTTAACAGGCACGCAAAAACCCAATGTGCTCCCAGATCTTCTCTGGATGCTGGTTTTGTTTTGCAGTAGCAGGTTGTTGGAAGTGGACCGGGTGGACCTCCCTGGTACACCTGAAGAGCCAAATGTATCAACCCACTGGCCATGTCCCTTGCACTAAACCCCCCCCCCCACCCCCCCACCCCCACCCCCCACTGCATTTAAACCAATTAACAGGAAGGCATGCTACTCTAAATGGATGCTTTGATCGTTTCACCAGTAAGCTGCAACTGGGCTTTGCAAAGTTATCCTGACTCGGGAGGATATTACTCGTTGACACTTAGCTCATTAAATTAACACTGATGTCTGAGCTACAAGCGACTCAGCTCACTGCGTCACCGCGGGGGCCATGGCTCTATCCCGGGGCCATCCGTGGCCCCTATGAAGTCATCTGTCCGTGGGAGAGCTCTCCCCTCGGCCCCTTGAAGCCCGGAGGTGATAAGTCACCCTTGACCCTTGACCAACCTGGAGCTCCTCTTCATCACATCCAGGCCAGCGCCGGCTCCTGTGAGTAAAAAGGGCCGGCTCGACGCCCAGTCCTCTCTTATCTGTGGTCCTGATCACCCTGAGCTCCGGAGCACAGCTGAGCCCATCGGGGCCTAAAGGAAGAAGGAGCCCTCGAGGAATGCTAATCTGTGCTTACCGTGTGCGCACAGATGGAATGAAAGCTAGAAGGAGATTGAATAGAGATCTAGGCAATGATCGGGTTTCGGATAGTACCCCTTACAGACGAACACCAGGGTGCTATTTTATCTAGACATGAGACTGGGCTTCGATCGCTGTCCTATCTAGACATTTCAATTCTATGTTCAGGAGATTGAACCTGCCTTCGCTCGCTTCTATTAATAACAGTGTCATAGTCTTGGCTGCGCTCAGATACTATGTTGGCTCATTCACACACACATACCCAAACACACACACTGCAACAGATGAAACTTCAGGCGGTATACTCCCTTCGTGGAAATAGAAAATTAAACACAATATTTTGACAGACGTGAACAATAAACATTTTCTTTGTGCATAAGATACTGTATTAAAAGCCAGCAATAATAGAGTAGGGAACGATAGTCACACTTGTGTATTTATTGAGACGTCTGGCCGTGCAGAGAGCAGACACAGAGAGGATTAGACAGTCCGGGTTTCTGGAGAGGTTTAGATGATCCTGGTGGGAATAGACTCGCTGGACAATTCCAACGAGATAGCTTCTCTCCACGCAAATTCCCTCTAAACAATACAATAGTGGTCTCCAAGTTTCTCACCTTGGATTATTGCACTGTGGCGTTGTTGTAACACTACATCTTGTGAGTGTGTTAAGGCATCATGAGATGAAAGTCATGTGTGCTCCTGCTGGATGGAGACATAGGAGAGGAACAGGTGTAGATGAGTCCCTGAGCCTTAGCCACTGGCCCCAGCCCAGGATGTCACTGTGTCCAAATGGATCAGTTCAAAGGCATGTAAATCCCTCAGAGCCGGTGCTTTCTACCTGTTCCCCGGGCCGTTGGGCCCAGCCGGCAGCTGGGTATTAGTGGGGTGAAGACAGGCCTCTCCTGGGTCTCGGCCGGAGACAGAGAGTCAGGCCCCCAGCCTGGTGTGGTCAGGAGCTCCACAGAGGGCTTTGGTGACAGAGAGACACTCCAACACGGTCCCTATCAAACACTCCGAGGCCGGCTGGAATCTGGGCACTGAGTGGTGTGGGGCTGGCCGTCCACTCCCCCGGGCTCTGGGACATGCCTGTAGCCTCGGAGGTATTGTCTGGAGCTCAAGAAAAGCCACGCTGGCTGCTGAACAATAGCGGTCGTTCCTTAAAGGGAGATTCTGTGACTGGACGTCATTACCAAACAAGTGGGGTGACGTTGGGAATGAGATCATTTGACAATGGTACGTAGCCGTGCTCTAAAGAAACTAACTTGATGATGAGTATTTTGATGTGGGGTGAGCAAGTCTGGTGCAAGATGGCTGCCGTGGCATCATCCAGGTGGGTGCTACACATTGACCTAACCTGACTGAGTCATCGTTGTTCAAATGAATCAATGATTATTATGATGAATTATTGTATTGGCCATTCTGGGGAGACTCTTAAGTCTGTCCAGGGCTCCTTGGGCCTGTCACTGTATCTGCTGTCATAGAACATGTGAGAACATACATTCCACGCCACGTTACATGGGTACCGCATAGCACAGCCTGTAGAACGTGTGTGAATCCCCCACGGTATCCTTATAATCCCACCAGCATGTTGACCTTTCCCGGAACTTCACATATGGCCGCGGTGATTACTGGGACCAAAAAAGGGGAAACACACAGGCTGCTGTGCGCCCGTCCTCTTTGACTCTCCTCAGGCCGTAAACGCGTGCTCAGAGAATAAAAAAGCTTTTGTTGAATAGCTATAAATTATCGGCCTGAAAACCCCCCCGACGTGGGTTGCTGTGATGTGTCATATTGTTATTTTCTGGCTCATGTTCTCTAAGGATCGCCTGGGTGAAAAATATAGAAAGTGACCTAACCGTAATTGATGGCTCATCATTATATATGATACATTCGTCTTCTGGTCATAGGGTCATTTAAAAGAGGCCAGTTTATGACTGTTGTGTGGTACTACTTAAAGATATAGGCACAATCCTACATTTGTCTCGCTTAATGAAAAGAACACTCTTCCCTCTCAGTGACTCGTCTCTCCCCGACACCCAAACGGTGATGATTCGTTCGGCTTACTCATGTTACCCCTCTGAACAAATTAATATTTCATACACAGGCACTGGAGAATTTCGCCTCAGCTGTGTTCCCACATGACAAAGCCATGGAGAAGACTTGTATTTTCCGGGTCTATTACCTCCCATGCATGTCCCAGTCGGAGGGCCAGAGGGACAGTGTCAAAAAGGAAGCCTTTGGTGTCGCCCCACTGCAGAGAGCAGAACAACGACCTCTGTCTGTCTGAGCAACGGGCTGGCTGTGATCCACTAGCCCCATGACATCATGACAAGACCAATTCACTTCTAAGTGAATTTAACATGATCGTTTTATGCGTTATGGTCACGTGTTTGATTTGCTGTTTCAAAAATCATTTGTCCTATTGTGGAACTTGCACGATTTTACAGGGCTGAACTTCCCCTCAAGCAACTACATTCCTCAGATGCCTGCAGCAAAGCCAAATCCACACCATTACAGCACATTTCAAATGTCCTTTTTTTATTACAACTGCCAGTCAAATGAAAAAGAAAGTTGCACCACCCACCTAAGAGCAATTAGCCCGTTTAAAAGGAAAGATAAGTGCTGTAATGACAGGACGTGGTCTACAAATCAAATGGAGGAACCCATCCCAGTACCCAGGGCTATACACTTCCCCTTTCTGGTCCTAATGACAGTGTGTGGAACTGCCAGCTCCTCCTCCAACACAAACATGCTCCCAATGTTATCTCTTTAAATCAGATTGAAAGACCCTGTCAGACTTTAGACAAGGTCTATTATACCATATATTTATATCAGCAGGACAGACAGACAGACAGACAGACAGACAGACAGACAGACAGACAGACAGACAGACAGACTTAATGGGGGGTGAATATACATTAATTCCAGACAACAATACCAATAGATATAAAAAGTGAATCTCCAACAATGACAACCACATTGTAAACAAACAGAGAAAATACAACAGGAAGCTTACTATTAAAATGCCTTCTCTCTTTGAGACCTATATCAGGAGTAGTGGGGGCAGGGCAAAGTTCCAAGGATGACCGCGAGGCTTAAATATAACCCCTCCTTGGCATATCTGTGCGGAGGCAAGATCAGGAACCTCAGTGTAGAATAAGGGCTTTGAAATGCCGACTGATTCATGCATAGACACGACATACCTGCTGTCCTGGACATTCTTGCTTAGCAGCGATGTAAACTTGAACATTTTAAGAATGTCGTGTTAATGCAATAAACTAATGGGATGCACTGGAAGGAGTGGAAGTCGATGATAGATTAGAGAGAGAGAAGGGAGGGTAGAAGAACAGAGAGCAGGGGACAAAGAGATCCCACAGTGGTAAAAAGCATTACACCTTCGATAGACACATCCTGAGCTATGTCAATGTTTTGGTATGTGGTAAATGTGTAATTGTGTGATCAAACTGTTTCCCTGCGTGGGACAGTACGTCTGACAATCCCCCATTTCTAAAGGGCATCACATTAGGAGGGAACACACCGTGGGACAGCATAGTGGGCAATGATCCAGAGGGTACAGATTCAGGCCACTGCATCTCCGTCAGGATCAGCGGAGGAAAGAGTCCCCTCTGACCTCCTACCATGGAATCCTAGCTGGGAGGTTCCAAACAATGCGAGGAAAGCAGGTCAGTGGAGTGCCAACGCCAAACAATCTACAGAAAGGCTGTCCGAGTGTCAAAGACCCCCTTCACGCGCAACACCAACATTACAGGTCGAACGTTTTGATGCTACAACAAGCAAAAACAACCACAGTGTGGGCACTCGAGGAGGAATAAGGTGGAGTTACGTAAAAAGACAACATATTCACACCCAGCTGTGTATTCTGATGGATTCTAGGTGTAGCCACTTGTAACTGTCAGGTAAACCCAAATAAATGTGGAGACACATGGGAACACAACATAAAGGCTCCCAGTGAACATGTTCACCTTTAATACCAAGAGGATACACAGAAACAGGGCAGGGCAGACACACAAAGACGTAAATGAAAGAGCTCATGTATTGACATGCAATTGCAGACAAAATATGTATGCCTTAATGCCAATGAAAGATTGTGGCAAGCGAGCATGTTGGATTTAAAGTGTCAGCAGTCGGATTTCCACGGCCTAGAGCTCAGTCAACAGCCTTTTTCTTTTCTTTCTGTGACTCGCACGGCAAATATAAATAAAAACACAATTTTACCAAAGAGACGCTCAAGTCAACAACTCAAAAGCTCTGATGTGTTAAGTACAATGCTCTATTCTGTTTGGGAGATGAAAGGAAATGTGGAGTGTAAATCAACAGGGCTAACAGGGGAAGTCTATCGGGTGTCACATCACAGCAGCCCTCCAGTCCTTGTGCTGAAGTCTCCAAGTTCCCCCGCAGGCTCCTTGTCACAGGACACTGGTTATTATGTGACCAACTGCTGCCAAGGTAGGCACTGAACTCACTTATTATGTAACACAGGCTGCTAGTAAATGTGCTAATAAATCTAATAACATCAATTGACCCGGTGATTTCCCATATTGCCGTCCATGCTGTTATTTACAAGTATGTCCTAGTAAATGTGTGGGGTGGGCATCCAAATGTGAGCGGTGTGTAACCAACAGATGGAACTTGACACCAGTGCGCACGGCGCTGAGAGATGAGTGTACTAGAAACATGCATCGCAACATAACATCTCCAAATCGTTTTGCCCATTACTGAAATCTAATCCAAGGACATCAGGGGGGTGACATAATCCTCAAGTCATTCCAAAACTGCCGTACTCTAAATGGAGCGCCCGGGGTGGTTTTGGAGATATGCGATGGACTTCTGTTATACTTGCTGTTTGGTCTTGCAGAGGTCGAGAAAACAGGGGCGGACACTTTGAAACGTCAGCGTGCTCTTCTCTATAAATCTATCCAAACCGCCCTCTGCGCCCGGTACGGTGTAATGCGCAGACGGCTGCACATCTGTCCTGCCAGTCTGGAATAACTCGCATGTGGACAACCAGCATCATACTTTCGTCGACATCAAGTGGAGAACAGAAAATGGAGAACAGACATTGCGTTCTCTGTTCGTTACGAAATCAAGCTTGTGGACATTTTGGGGAATTATGAATACACACGCAATTCGCTCTGGATATAACGGACGTGTTTTGCTATATTTTTTATCATATAGGAGACATAAAACATTATATTGACAAGCAAAATTATTGGCCCTGCGCATTGGCTATGGCCACTCGTTGCTGCGTCGGAGACGCTGATGTCTTCATTTGACTCCTCTCAGTTGGAGATGGTGGATCTCTCTCAGATTTCCAACGTGGAAACGTAGCATCCAATTAGTTCGTGACTGTGCCCCTGGAGAGCGCAGGAGCGCTTTGGTCATTCTCTTCAGCGAGTACCTGTAGATAGAAGCGTGGACTGTTGCGCTACACAGTAATAGTAATAGGAAAAAACACTATGCAGCATGTCCATTGACTACTTTAGGGACATTGTAAAATAACTGAAACTCCTTGAATGAAAATATTGGATCTTGTTTAAAAATAGATTTATACTACATTCAGTAACCTTTGGGATCTATTTTTTTACTCGACCTGGAACGTTTATTCAATTATTGTGTTATCTTTTTGGATTTTAAAACTTGTATCAGTCGCAGGTCTGCATGGGCCAGATTTAAGGTAAGCATGATGTTCTCAATCAAACAGTTTTTAATAAGCTAAATCCTAATTACCTCCGTAAAATGCCTGTAGCGGATTAGGAATGTGAATTTTGCAATAAAGTTTATTACATAGAAGAAATAAAAAAAATAAGCTACAGTGAAAAATAAATATAGGTTCCACAAAGATAGGCTACATGAATTCCACACATTGCTATTAGTGGTCAACGTGCTTTTTGGAAGAGTCACGGAATCTTTAGGAATCACCTTCTGGCAATATAAATATTTACACTAACGTTGCCAATGTACATTTTGTTAACAAGATGTAACTTTTGAATGACTATTGCCCACTGACTTATTCTGTAATGGTATCTCAAATTATCTAGTTTTATCGCAATCAGTTAATTAAAAAACATTGTATTTCCATGCACCATTGTTATTCATTGCACCTTGAAAGGCATACTACTATTACTACCGCTACTACTGACACACACACATCAGTTTGACCATTGTTTTGAGTAATTTTTGGTTTGGCTTTTCTTAAAAGCCAATGTGATTATTTACTCAACACTTGGCTTTCACACACCACCTAGTAGCACAGTTCCCCAGAAAGCAAGCCTCTCTGAATGGACCTAACAAACCTCTTGATGTGATGATAGATGGAGATACATAAGCGCATGTTAAAGGAATACATCTCTTGACACGAGGTCAGATACTAACATGTAAGCATGTCAGATCTGAATGGACTCCACCTCACAAAAAGATAAGAGATAGCTTGTAATAGACAAACTAGTTTCCATAAATGTCAGGGTAATTTGTATTGGAGCAGTTTTAGTCAATATTATTGTTGATGTTGAATATTCCTTTCTTTTTTTCAGTTAAATTAACCTATTCTATCTGATATATTCATTCTGTATTTGACTTCCATACATTAATATTATTGTTGAATCAAAATCAACAACTTTACAACTGAAAGCTCGACCGTGCTGTTGTTTCCAGCTTCCTTCATAGGAACTAAGTCTAAGATGAAGTTATGGGATGTTTTGGCCACTTGTTTGTTGCTCCTGAGCTCCGTCTCCACACGCCCCCTGTACCACAACCTTCAGTCAGCCAAGAGAACTCCTATCCCAGTCTACTCCAGTGATTCTCTCTCCGTGTCTCTGGAGAAACCGGAGTTCCAGCCCAAGGAGCTCGGCCTGCAGGACCTCTCCATGGAGGAGCAGTGTAAGTCCTCACAAAACACACAATGCATTTACTATAAATAGGCCTGTTTATTGGTACATACTGGGTTTAGCTTGGCCTTGGGTCTGTTATAAAGTCAAGAGGCTTCGCATGCTTTGCAGATGGAAACATTATGTGAATTGGGAAATACCCATGCGATCTGGAGAGGCTTCTTACTAGCTCAAAGTACTAATAAACAGAGGAGAAGAAGAAGATGTTACTCAAACCGGAAGAAGAAAAGGGCGATATACAGCAGTGTGTTTACCGAGGGGCCAGGTGGTGCCACATGTTTACTATTGAGCATGATGTTTTCAGAGAGACAGCTTGTAAGGCGAGCACACGCCACTTGCATTATATGCATGAACGCAGTGTTATTGCATTTTAATGAGCTCCAGCTATATTTTTATATGTTGGTCAAACACAATATGTTAGGTTAATTATGGGTATCCTTGGTGTTGTGCTATTTGAACAGACTCCCGTGAAGGCCCGTCTATCTTTCCAGCCACCCTCTGGTGTTGATAAACCCTCTCTTGGAGGCCCGTTTTATTGCCGCTGTGGGCAGCATCACGCGGGTGTCCAAACAAGCCAGATAGAGGGAGCCCAGCTCCAGCCCCACACACAGGTTAGCGTCCGCATTCCTGCTAGCGCCGTGTTTACATTCACCCCTGTCTCTCTGGGACCCAGTGGCCCTCTTTGCCCTGTCTGCCGAAAGGGGAAAGCATGACGTTCCTCTCCCCCCTAACCAAGTTAATGGAGGCAACCCAGAACCAGATGACTGGGAGCGGGAAAGGCTAGACAATGGCGGCGGCTCAGAAGGACAGGGGAAGATCCTTTTCTTATGTTTACCTTTATTTTAGTGGCATCGAGGGCAGAGGAATTCCTTTTGTTTAGAAGAGCAGGACAGTGTTTCATCTTCACACAGCAGTGAAACCTGTGGGGCAGAGGGCTGGATAAGGCATGGAACATGTCGGGAAATGCTTCTGCTCCTACCTCATTTTCAGTCTGCGGCACGCTGACTTTGCCTCTGGCTCTTGTTTGAAACCCTAGATCATTAACAATGCACCAAGGTGTAAACAACCCTGCCGCTCGACGGGAGCTTTGGCCTTTGGGCTTCGCGGGGAGTGTCAGTGGTAAGCGATGGAGTCGGTCCAAGATCCAGACCTTCTTTGGAGGCTGGAAGGTCCGCGCAAAAACATTCTGGGCGCAGGCCGTTCATTCCAGCACCACTATAAAGCAGAATGGGATTGACATGGTAATTGGGGGAGCCAAGGTAGAAGGCAGTGTAGCAGGAAGGCAGCGGCCCTGTGGAGTCTATGTCGGCCAGAGGGTGTCCCATAGGAGGCATGGCCGTCCATCAGAGGACACACAATAGCCCGTCTCTGGGTGTCTTAACCACAAGAGATGTCTACATCTAAAGACAGGGGCTGTCCAAACAGATAGGCCCTGGCTCACCTGATACTTCAGTTGTGGCGTAGAAACAGGGAGGGATAAGATGACCTCTGACTTGGCAAGGGAGGGGAGTCGTGAAGATATGATGACATTGCTTCAGAGTCTCTGTTACTGACACCTTCACCTGCCAGACGAGACAACCTGCCTGCCCGTCCGTCCGTCCGTCCGCTCGCCCTGCCAGAGTGACACACGCGGGCCCAAAGGAAAGCCTTCTACTCAACCCACAGAGGCCTGTTTAAGCACATCCAAACACATGCACACTCGTAAACACACGCAAATCACAATCCAAAAATACTCATAAATATACACCTGACATTATTGTTGTTGTAATACAATTAGTGTATCACTCAACGATTCCTTTTACGATGATGTCTTGTTTGTGATCTCTGGAGTGGCTTGCCAGACGTCTCCAGACAATGTGGAGAGGCAGCAGGGGAAGAGTCGACTCCCTAATTTAAGCCGCATGGATGACATGAGGATCAAAGGCCTTCCCGCCTCTTTTGTTCCCCTCTGCAGAGGGAGGAGTGCTGGCTGCATGTTTTGAGTTTGGAGCACAAATAAGTGCTTTAAAAGAAGAGAAATCTGCTCTAACTCAACGTCACAATCCGTATGATTCCCTCCTGTAGTTTGTCCTTTGAAGCCCCCTCGTCAGCATTCTAAAATGGAAAGAGAAGGTTGTGCCATTCCGAGAAACATAACAGAGAATACTGGGAAAGACAAACGGACCGAAAAGAGGGAACTTTTAACGGACGTGAAGAGACCCATTGACACTTCATCAACTCGACTGTTACTTACTGACCAAATGTTAGGGCGGCTTATTACGACCACATAATACTGAGGACCTTTGTATCACTGTTTCATTCTTAACATTTATTTCATATGTTTATAATAGTACATCTATATTGTTCAAAATATACATGTGATAATTGATACTTGTAATTGACATTTCCTCTTAATCTTCCAGATGACATCACAGGCCCCTATCCTGAGCAGTTTGATGATGTCATGGATTTTATTGAGGCGACCATCGGTAGACTGCGGAGGTCATCGGAGCCCGACGGAGGCTCCAGAGGTCGCAGGGAGCAGAGCAGACAGAGAGGAGCAGCAAACACGGACCGACGAGGGGCCGCCGGAGGAGGAGGAGGAGGAGGAGGAGGAGGCAGAGGGAGAGGGGACAAAAAGAAGGGGCGCGGCCGGGGACCGAGTCGCGGGGGCAAAGGCGGCGGGCGGGGCGAGAAGGCGAGGGAGAGGGAGAGGGAGAGGGAGAGGACCACGGTTCAGAGTCGCGGCTGCCTGCTCAAGGAGGTCCACCTGAACGTGACCGACCTGGGGCTGGGATACAGGACCAAGGAGGAGCTCATCTTCCGCTACTGCAGCGGCCCCTGCGCCGAGGCCGAGACCAACTACGACAAGATCCTCAACAACCTCACGCACAACCGCAAGCTGGACAAGGACGTGCCGTCGCGCACCTGCTGTCGACCCGTCGCCTTCGACGACGACCTGTCCTTCCTGGACGACAATGTGGTGTACCACACCCTGAAGAAGCATTCCGCCAGGAAGTGCGGCTGTGTCTGAGGCCAGAGGACGTCTAGCTTGCCCGCACGGCGGTATGGTGACGACCAGCGGTGGACGATAGAGGGCCTCCTGGTGCGGCTCAGCCTGGGGGCCCAGGGGCCCGGGGACGAGAAGACACTGTTGAGGACATGTGGAGGCAGTAGACCCTTGGGCAAGTGCTGTGGCTGTCGTCTGCAGTGTGGTGATGGCAGACGGGGGACTGTGAGGTCTCCACCACCAGGCCCTCAGTGAAATGGGGAATAAGCAGTGGCAGGCCTGGAGATGTGATGGGCCTCTTCTGCTGTGGACAACAACAAATACTGAACTGGCAAATACAGCATCACAGCATGTAGAAGGACGTCGTGACATCTGAAATAAAAACTATATTAGTCTCACAAAACATGCAGGCCAACATTGTGTACTCGGATGAAATCCTCCACTACAGAAGTTGCATCATGTGGATACTGTGTTTGCAGAGGCAGCCTTGCTGTTACACTCGTGGCTCTTGAGTGCCGCGACACTTGTCAGACCTGCACTCTGTGTTCTGCAAGAGGGTTTTTTTTAGATGCCCGTTTAATGACCCAGGGAGCATCCATTTTCCCGGGAACATCACTTTTCCGTTGTGCGCTTTTGAGGCTCCCAGCGAGGACAGAGGATAGCTCAAAGAGTATTTCCAGCTGCTGTCCAGATCACATCGTCCCTAGTCCAGACTGGAGGCTTACGTTTACATACAGAACTATGGAACGGGAGGGAAATCCTGTGACTGTGCAGAGAAAGACTTCAATACATGTAAACATTCAAACATTTAGAACTGAAATAGATATATAAATATATATACATACACAGTATATGAGAAATGTATTTATTAAGATTGAACTAACTTATTGATATTTATTGCAATCCATTTTATGAAAGATCTGTTTTTTTGTATTTATTGAAAGCTTTTTTTTCTCCTGGATGGTGCCAAAAATGGAGCATGTGTTTTGTATGAGAAATCAGACTGGGTGGAAGGAACAGGCAAACAGGTAGAACCATAACTAATCAAACTCATCCCTCGTATCATCGGACATCTAAGGCATTTCAATCCACGCCCAGGCCCGATTCTAAAACATCCTGGATTTATGAGTGTTTCAGTCAGAGGGTATCAGGTTTAAAGGCAGCAGAGACGGAGAAGGAACGACTAGGAGATAGGACCAATAGAACTTGTTAAAACTCCAAACCTTATCTGGGTTTTCGTGGTTGTGATTTGACAGTGCACCTCATTGTCTCTAATGGGAACCAGAGAGCAGTAGGCGGTGGTGTTCGGGGCTCAGGACTGGGAGAAGCCAGTCAGCTGCTGCTCACTTCTAGAAGATATATCAACAGAAAAGACAACCTGGCCCAACGCTAGCAAGCCGCTATCTACTAACTCGTCAAGGTTCCAAACACCATGTTTATTATTCAAAACAAAATATATTATTTTTCACAAATCCCCTGCATAGCGATTTGTTATTAATCAATGAGTGCTACACTCAAATCAAAGCTAACCTCCTTGACTAAATAACAGAAGAGCAGCTTAATTGTTAGAGAAGTGTCTAAGATAAGACACTGTTGGAACGTAACCCCTTGCTGCAGCTTAAACAAATATCACGACCGTGGCGTTAGCCTGTCTCTCCTCCATGCGTGGCCACAGCATTCTGAGGATAGCCTCCGTCCCGGCTCTAACAGACAGGTTGCTCTCATTTATCTGAGCCTATGAAAGCGATCTTAGACTTAACATAGTCCCACTGGCAAAGACCCCCCAGTGTTTAAGAGCCTTTAAGCGAGATTTGGCTGGGTCGTCTCTTTGCCGAGCCCTAGTGAATGTCTTGAGACCAGGCGTCCCAACAAACAAAGGCAGACACTGCTTGTGACAGGCCTAAATGGGGGAGAAGAGGGTTTCGCGCCTGGATGAGCAGACTCTTTGTTGGCACAATATGTACAGTACGCCATTCACAGCTACAACAGAGGAATGAATAGGTTCAGGATTAGAGGTGGGGGGGGGGGGCTTCCAAAGTGTGTTAGTGCGCCCATGTCGAGGCGTGGAGGAGAGGAATCCGCGCTGGTAGCCCTGGGGCAGACCTTGATGTGGGCCTGGATTATGGACCAGAGTATCTGTGCTCACCCAACAGCAAAGCAAGGCAGCTTTACTCCGTAATCCCCCTGTGCACACAGAACAAATCCACCGCATCACGCTGAATTTAGGCCAAACACAGCGGAGGGGGGGGGGACGGACGGACAAAATCTTAATCACAGCATACTTCATCAATTGAATCATCTTCCCCTTCAACATGTGAGCCTTTATAAGGCCTCACAGATAAGAACTAGTATTTCCCATCAGGCCGGCGGGCCTTCACAATACTTCTCTGCCTTTCCGAACGATCCATACTCCTAAAGTTTGTGAAGTGTGACCACGAACCCCCTGTTGTCTTTGTGGTTGTCAACCTCCAGCGTGCTTTCCCTCCAGTGGGACGATAACTCCTGTTGTGAAGGTAAATATGTCACGGTACAGGGGACAGATGCTCTCCCGGTTGAACGTCCAGTTAGGATGTTTTGTTTTGGTCTCCAGTCCACGTAGTTGGTACCGTCTCTGTGAAAAAAGAAAGCGCTCATGTCATCTAACTTGTTTTGTGTTACTGAACCAAAGCTCTCGACAAACTTTATTTTTGTACAATATTCATTTTATAACTTTTTACAAAATTAAACTTGTTTCTATTAAATATATATATATATATATATATATGTACGTGTGTGTCTACTTGCTTTTTACCTTGGAATAAACAACGAATCGAATGGTGAAGGGGTGTATAAAGCATTAGCTATGTCAGCTGTTAAGTGCAGTTCAAAGGGCAGATGGATGTACAGTGGGTCTATGTTAAGGGGCTCTGCTGATGGCTTAGAGAGACAGGCTCTGCGGTGTTTAACCCCCGTGTGTTAAGCATTCCTGAACACCGGCACAGGGCTGTATGGTAAACAAATCCTTGCAGTAAAGCCACACCACGCTGTAAATCGAAGCACTCCAGGAGAATGTTTCCACCGTGCCAAGAAGATATGTAAACGCTGATGGGAAAATGGCCGAAGGACTGGCAGAGGGAATCAGTCAGCCTAGTCTCTAGCCGTCTCTGCCCATGTGTGTTTACAAACCCGTTTATATTCCATCCTGTCTTTTCCTGTCCTCACAGAAGTCCTAATGGATCCCACTAACTGGCCGTTCCGTACACTCCTCTGGACCACAGGAGGTTTTCCGTTATGGACAGTACGGCTGTTGGCGGTGTTTTCAAGGCCAAAACCTTCTGTGAACTCTTGAGTTATATCAGAGGGAAACAAGACAGGTGCAGCTTGAGGACAAAGAGGTAGAGATCTGCGCCTGACTCCTCCCACAGACTTATAGGGGTTGCAGTACTCCATACACTCAGCCCAATGCACAGCCTTTAGACTCCAACAGGGCTGAGGAGTGCACTGGCCAAGTGGCCACCGTGACATCACCCGGCATTCCCAGATGTGTAAGGGACACTGTGGCCGGTGGCTGTTGACACCACTACTAGGAAAAGGTTGGGCAGAATTAGGCCACAGGGTTGGCTAAGCCCTGTGGCCGTGGAGCTTCATTACGGCTTTGGGAGGCTGCAGGGTTTACCGTGGCAAACTGCACCCGGTGCAGATGACAGGCAGCTTTCCAGGGTTTGCATTTGCACTGCTTTCCAGTTATAAGGCCGCAAAGACGCAAAGACAAAACAAGTTCCTTATCCCCATCTTGTAATGCTCACAAGTTTTGCAAAGAAAATAAATAAAAATAATAAACACTAGTGCTTTCAATTTAACGTTGCACAAACCAAATGTTACTTCTGAAGCCTGAACACGGCCTGTTGGAGGACAGACCACAACATTGCGTGGGGATAGCCGGCAGGCACATTCCAGGGGATAGCAAGCAACACAAACATGGGATCTGTGATCCGTGTGTGTAGATGCTTTGTCAGGCCCATTGAGGTAAAGTAATTAGAGACGCTTTACAGGTTGTACCAGGGATTTAGGAAAACATTAGTGACTGGATCCATTCAACCCAGTTTCTGGGTGAGGCACAAAAAAGCAATTAAAGGATATTCCCACATTTCTGGGGATATTATAGTTGTTGATGTTTCACAGATATTTTTAGAGAAAGGTGTTTACATTCCTTCAAAAATCAATCATCAAAAATGAGTATGTAAAAGATTTATAATTTGGCACTGACTTGCAGAATACATGAGCCTAGAGCATTTGGAACCACTGACACAAACGGTTCACGTTTATCATCAATATTTAGAAATACCGTAGCTCTAATAAGTGAAAGCGTGCAATACAAGTAACATCTAAATAAATATTTATTCCAAACAGTGAGTCACCTAACAACCTAGCGGAAGGCTAGGACTATGAAGAGGACAGAGTGGACGTCCCCCAACAAACCCCGGACGTGGTATCTTAGTAACCAGTCAAAGGGCTACTGAATTGGCTTCTGTAGGTGGTCTGCTTGCGTCATCTCTTCAAAATAAGAGGTAAAAAACGATGAACTTATTGAAATGATATGGCTTATGTCAATTTCAAAACAAAATGTAATAATGGAGAGCATAATCCAAAATGTTTAAAAAAGGTTTATTCAACTCAATCGTCAGGGAGCAAAACAACACACAATAGTCAAAGTTTTTGCACAATAGTTTGATCTATTAATATTCTGGAATTCCTACGATTGCAGTTGCCTCTCCCTCTATCTGGTACAACTGTACACATTTACAAATCTGATAAGCAGTCTCTGGCGTCATCTAGAAATAAAGGTTAAACATTGAGACATGGTTTCACCACTTTTATCATACACACCACAAATAGAAATGGCAACAGGCCACAAAATGTGTTTCTAATTCATTTGGAACGCTCATTGGGTATGCAAGACCAATAAAATGCAAGACCAATTAAAAGTAATATGTTCAAATGAAAAAAGTCCTTAGAAAACCTTTGGGTAGAGCCATGTGAAAATGATTTCCAACAGGACTATGCAGACACTGTCAAAGCACACAGATGTCAGACCCTCGTCCTTCACCAGCCTGCAGCCGGCCCAGGGCTTGGTAGGACTCAGTCAGATCTTGCGTTTCTTCCACTCGGGCTCCTTTTCAGCCTCCTCATCCTCCTCAGAGTCTTCAGCAAACATAGGCTCGGGCTGGGTCCTGATGGGACACAAACAAGACCTCAACACAACACGTCTTACTGAAGCACTCAACAGGGAGGGAGGGAGGGAGAGAGAAGGTAGAGATATGACAGCATAGCAGGAATGAAGGGGATATACACCAGAGGAGGAGGGAGAGAGATTAAACTAGTCTCTCCATTTTTTATGGCTCTCTTCTTAGCAGTGATTAAAATGCAACATCTGCCTGGGGGTGAGTCACAGAGGGGACAGCCCACGGTCTAAAAGCCCGCTCCGCACACCAACAGGCCAGGCACAAACAAACGAGCTGGCCTCCCCATCTCCATGGATTTTCCTGGAACACACGTAACAGGCTTGGTTGACGGTGTCCTCCCGCCCCTTTGGGCGGTGCTCCAGTCCAAGCTACCGATGAGGGCATCAGTGAGGTAAGCCCCGCTAATCCAGGGCCGTGCGTGTTCTCCCACACGGGAGCACAGTAATTAGAGGGCGCTGGACAATGGCCGTCACCGGAGCCCAGGGAGGGAGGGGGGTGCTAGGATGCCTGTCCGTAGTGTCAACGCACCCATTAGTGCTGCGGGTAATGAGGGGGCAGCTTGGGTTACCCCCAGAGCCACACCAAAGCGCTCGCCAGTCTCCGTGGCCCCTGTAGCGCTGGGGCTACGAATTGAATGCATTCCCGTATCAAAAAGGACAGCAGTGATTTAGAAGAATGAGTAATGTGTAACATAATACTGTATGTGCATTGATGAAGGTGAGTACTGGTCTCTATAAGGATCTACCAGGGCAGCTCTGCACACTTTACTGGACTATAAAGTATTTCTGGGGCAAAGTTGGAAGTCTTCACACAGATTAGTAGTAGTGTCTGTGGGCCAGAATTAGCATCATGTTTAATGCATCGGCGCTCCAAGCCAAGAGGACACTGGAGCCAAGGGAGAGGTGTGAAAACGCTCAACTTTTCCCCCCAGAGAGTGAGCCAAACCGGAGGCGCTCTCACGCTTTGGTCGGCCCCCTGAGTTCTGATAAGACCCTAGCAACAGACTGTGTTCTGGGCGGCCCTCTGGGGCTCACATCTGCAGGGCCAGGAATCCCACCACTGACAGCCCTGGAGCCTGGCTATCTACTAATGACACGTCCCTTAGCCTCTCCTATTGCTAAACCAGGGGCTTCCCATGACGGCCCTATGGGAAACGGAGTCCCACTGGAGCGGTCGGACTGGGGGGACTTAATGGAGGCCCCTCTCCTACCTGACTAACCCTAACCCCATTAAACATGTCACTGTCTGGTAGAGCAAAGAGAGAGAGAAACATAAGGATGGCCCTGGAGTCATAAACTGCACCACCCACAGTGCTCCCCTTACACACACACACACACACACACACCCCCCCCCCCCCCGGGGGGGCCGGGCCGCGCGCGGGGGGGGGG
>JAVQIZ010007636.1:0-14051 GCA_036023535.2 Galaxias brevipinnis
TGCTCTGTAACTTTACGTGCTCTTTAGAACGACCCATTCTTTCACAAATGTTTGTAAAGGCAGACTGCATGGCTAGGTAGGATTTTATACACCTATGGCAATGGGACTGAATGAAACACATGAATTCAATGATTAAGAGGCATGTCCCAATACTTTTGTCCATATAGTGTATGTTAATAGACTGCATTAAGCCCACTCAAATGTATACCTTATTTTACCTTATGGACCAATCCCAAAGGTAGTTATTAAGTAGGTGCACAGACAGTTGATTGTTTGTTTATTTTTTTACTAATGTTGTTCCCGCTCATATGTTTTATTGTTGTAATAAGATGTTTGTGGATTAAAATCTTAAACGGTTATAGAGTTTCTACATAGCTGTACAGAGGCCCATTTTCAGCAACCATCACTCCTGTGTTCCAATGGATTATCTAACACAATGTGCCAAGTCTATTTTGTTAAAGGGCTAATTGATCTTTAGAAAACCATTGTGCAACCATGTTAGCACAGCTGAAAACGTTTGTGCTGATTAAAGAAGCAATAACATTGGACATCCTTAAGGCTAGTTGAGTATCTAGAGGATCAGCATTTGTGGGTTAGATTATGGTCTCAAAATGACAAGGAATAAATTGCTTTCTTCTGAAACTCGTCAGTCTATTTTTGTTCTGAGAAGTGAAGGCAATTCCATGTGAGAAATTGCCAAGAAACTGGGGATCTCATACAACGAAGTGTACTACTCCCTTCTCAGAACAGCGCAAACTTGCTCTAACCAGAATATGAAGAGAAGTGGGAGGCCACTGTGCACAACTGAGCAAAAGGACAAGCACCTCAGTCTCTCTAGTTTGAGAGCTTAATTAAATGGTTCTTACAAAACACCAGTCTCAAGTCAACAGTGAAGAGGCAACTCCTGGATGCTGACCTTCTAGGTAGAGTAGCAAATTAAAGGAAAAGATTTCGATGGGCAAAAGAGCACAGACATTGGACAGAGGAAGATTGGAAAAAAAGAGTTATGGACAGACGAATCTGAGAGTGAGGTGTTTGGATCACACATAAGCACATTTGTGAGATGCAGAAAAAATTCAAAGATGCTGAAGGAGTGCCTTTCTGTCACGCATGGTAGAGGAAATGAGATGGTCAGGGGGTGCTTTTGTGGTGATAAAGTGGGGTTTGTATAGTATAAAAGGGAAGAATAATAGTTTTATTATATACATTTATGTTTCATATGGTGCAAGCATTGTTTATGTTTCCTATACAGTAGCCCATGAAACAAGGCCGAGAGTGCAAGAACAGACACTTAATTATAATCTATAAAATCTCTCTGATTATTCACAATTAAATTATATTAAGTGGATATGAACAAATAGTGGAATGCTTGCTCTAATGACTTGGGTATAGCTTATTCTATTGCATTATTAGCTACTCTTTCACATGCATTTGAAAAAACACGCTATAAATTATCTGAATCATACTAAATAGCACGCTTTCAGAATACACAGGATAAGATGCTGTAATATCCGTTGTGCCATATTCCAAGATGAGCACTTCAACAGACAATATTTTAGAATGGATTTGGTTTGAGAGCAGATATGTACTTGGATTTTCGAGTGGGCACCCTCCATTCAGGATGTTTTATTAATTTGAGCCCACAACACCTCCAGAACTGGCTTAACGTTGAGCAATGACGTCTCGGAGCCACCCCCTACTATATCCGCTCTCGGCATGGCCAGATATTCAAAAGAGAAAAGATTATTTATTAAGTTGTGAGATATCCCTATCCCTATTCCTGCAGGCTCTTTTAGGCAGATCTGCAGGTATACTTACTGTCACCTGAAAAGAAGAGGATCTTTCCCTGCTCTATTCCTGCAGGCTTTATATATAATGCTCTGCAGGAAAGGCCTACTTTTTATACCTGTCCTGAGATGAAATCACTTCTTTTGGTATTTCAAAATGATGTTCTCTACTTTTGCGCCCATATTGGATCTTTCCTTTTCAGCCACAGCCACTGGCCACTTTCTGCTACACATGACCTGAATTTTATGGTCTAGCACAATTCTTTGCTGCAGATCTCTAACTCCTTAAGTCATTTGGTCTACAAGCCAAAACACAAATAGTTTACGACATAGCTAGATAATCTTTTGGCAATATCTTATCAAATATAAAGTTTAAAACAACAAATCTTTGAGCGTCTAGCTTATCAGTCACATTTTGGGTAATTTGAGGGGGCCAAACTCACCCCCACACACACTGTTTTCCATTGCTTATCCATTGCTTCCAAACCCAGAGTGGGCGCGGTCTAGAATAAGAAAGGCGGTCTTTGATTGACATGCGGTCGTTGGCCAGGTGTGAAAGCGGCAATGCATACAAATACTGGGCTCTCTGCACATCCCTACAGCACTCAACGTAGCTTACTGTTAAGAATCTGTTATTAAAAGATCGATCATAATGCATTTAGACTGTGCGAATGGAAATCTCATGAGGCCATGTGATCATATTATGCAATGTCTATCCCTGTGCCTTAATACAATGATACAACAAAGTTATATAGCACCTATTGTTTTTTTAGCCCATAGCTAGTCTATCTGCATTGTGAAAGGATGCTTAGATTGAGTCTGTCTCAAAAGATTTTACTTTGAACAGCTCAGTTCTCTTTTCCAATAGCAAGCTCCTCCCAGTCCAGCCCACAGGCCGTCTGTTAAAGGGACCTATTATGCTAATTTCCAGGTTCATAACTTTATTTAGGAGTTCTACTAGAATAGGTTTACACTTTTTAATGTTCAATAAAAACAATTTTTTTTTCCAAACTGCCTGGATCTGCAGCACCTCTATTCACCCTCTGTCTGAAACGCTCCGTTTTAGCTCCTGTCTCTTTAAAGCCCCCCCTCCCGACGAGCCTTGTCTGCTCTGATTGGTCAGCTGGCCAAACAAAGGGAATTTGCCTTCGCGCTGACGAAAACAACGTTTTCTCGACATGGCAAAACCACCTGGCCTCCGCTCTGGTTGAGCAGAGCCAAATTTAAATGGCTCGGGGGTAGAGGGCGTGCCAAATATTATTTGAATGTGTGACTTAGTGACGTAGATAAATTACGGAAGAAAACGTCGGACTACAAATGAGGCGTTTCAGGCAGTTCAGTAGCAGTGTTTTCTGTGAGAGAGAGTAGCTCCCTTTGGTGTGGACTATGGCCTTTGTAACTTTTCAGACCTTTTACATGCAAAAAAAGCTATATAACATACTAAAGGAAAAGGAAAAACCCAAAAAGCATAATAGGGCCCCTTTAAATTTACTGTTTTGTAGTGCTGACCTAAAAAACGGATCAGCGGCCACCCAACTGGGAGAAACTAAGTAAAATTGCAAAATGTTAATTAGGAAATCACTAAGCAAAAGCATAGATCAGTGTGCGATGTTTAACACAAGTATTGAGTGAATTAAATATTGCATTTTTACATGGTTTCACCCAGTTGGGTGGCAACTGATCAATTTTTTAGGTGGTCTGAAATGCTAAAATAGCTTGCACTGGCATGAACTTTAAAGAAAATTTATCAAAACCAACTTACACAGACCATTGATTAATAATAAGTCCCTATTTTGAGGGGCAATTTAAACATTAAATGGTGATTTATTATTTTTATATCCTACATAATGGTTTAATTGTATCAGTGGGCTAAAAGCCTGGAACATCCCTATTTTAAATCCATTACATTTTCTGACCCACCAACTGGCTACCATTCATTAATGTTAACATACTTTCCCACTTTTAATACAACTAGGAAAGTGTGCATTTGGCAACATGTTGTTACACTACAGTTTACTTGCTCTTGTAGTGATGGCAGTATTTTTCCCCATTAATTAATCCTTCATAGGAGATCTGCGTGGGAATTTTAGGGAACATGGCCTGTTTCCCTGATGCGTGTTTGTCCTTAAGCCAAAATCAAGACCTAGGGTGGGTGAGAGACTGAGTGTACAAATTATTGCCTGAATCTTTTTGGGCTGGCCATTTGCTCATGCCTTACATTTTTTGTCTTGCACTTCTCAATGCTTTCACAGGGCTGTGCTGTTGCTTCTCCTTGGAGACTCTGATCCTCCTACCATTTTAGAGACAAGCAGGTGGAGTGCATTAAGAAAATATTCTTGTGGCTGAGGAAGGAAGTTTTCAGTGTGACTGTTTATTAAAGAGAGGTGCATACTAACACATTTTAATTATTATAGGTTGCTACTCACTTGTGTGTCCCAGAAGGATGTCTCTCCTCTTTGGCTGGAGCGGATAAGACAGCAGACTTCAGTGTGCTTCAACCTCTGTTTCATCATGTGTAGCTCCACCAACTGTAAAGCATTTTGCACCCTTTTGATTCTACATAAATTATACATACATTGTATATGTAGTTAGAACATGTGATGCATGTCTATTTGTATCATTTTTACTTTTTTTTTTTTAGTGGATCTACTGGTTAAGGTCGGGGAGCTGGTGGACAAACTGTTTGACCTGGATGAGGAGCTGATGAGGACCTGGATCACAGCTCAACCCAGAGATGAAGGGGATGAGGAGGATGTTGCTGAAAGCCATCTAGAATTGACCTTTTCCCTCCTCGAGGCTGCCAAGCAGCTGAGGTGAACTTACTGTTACACTGTTATTCTTTTTCTGTTACAAGATGGTTTTGTTTGTATTTCTGAGGCACATACATTGAACCTATGGTAGTCTTATGACACACAAAAAACACTGCAGTTTTAATTTACAAAACATTCTTTAGTTTAATAATTCCATGTTAACAATTCTTAACTTGGTTAATATACTATGATATTTAGCATGGTCAGGCTCTAGACACTTAGAACCAATAACAGTTGTCTTGTAACAATGGGGCTTTGTTCCCTGAGATATTGGGAATCAAGTTGAGTGGACTATGACCAACGTTTTGGTGGTCTGTTTTCAGGCCTGAGAGACAAGACGGTCTGGAGGTGTACCTGCATGTCTTTCAGCTCCTTACCACTCTAGATGAGGGGATTCAAACTCTTGGTGAGACACTTAAATCCCGGACATTATAACCGCTTAGCAAGGCTGGATCACTGGAGTCAAAATAAATAGAAATCACGCAAATTTTCTTCCTACCATGTCCAGATAGACCTGGTACAGCGGTCTGGGACTTTTTGTGTGAGGTTGTGTGTGAGGACCTCTGCCAACCGGATGACCCACCACTTGTCTTACAAGAGCAGAAAGTCCCATTGGTCCAAGCGCTTGCCGTGCTGTCAGCACTCTATGCATGCAACATAGAGTACTGTCACAGCAAAACAGAGACATGTGAGTTTTTTATTATGTTTTTCTATTCAAACATTTATTCAGTCATGAGAGAGCCAGTTAGTCAGAACTTACAGTGCACTTACTGTGTGATGCTCTCAGGATGTTCATTTGTGTGTCCTGTGTTTTGTGATTCAGTCCTTTCTTTGCTTAGAAGTATCATGCGAGTACTTCAGTACCACAGAGAATACCAACAAGGTAAGGTTGAGGAGCAAGCAACAGTAGGACATAACCAGAGAGAGGGACGGGAAGATGAACAGCTCCAGACTCTAATAGAGACCACCACTGAGTTCCTAGCTGACTTATTCACACACATCTCCAAGGTAATGCTGGGTAAACACTTGTTGTGGTTGAACAGAGTGTTTCAAATAGATTTCTAATTTTGTACAGAATTTGTATAAAAACTATTTGCTAAAGTCAATAAAACAATGTCTGAATTCTAAATATAGTATTTGCAAAACAATTACGCTATAGGAACTGACTGTGATACGCCATATGTGTCTGTCTGTGTTTGATCTTAATAGGATATGTTGGCAGAGTTGTTGCACAAAGGTTATCTGACAGAGAAGACCTGTCTCTCTGCTGCAGGCAGTTTGCTGCCCGAGTTTAAGCATGCAGTAAGTGCACCCTCCTCCCGCTGACTCAGGATATTTTGAGCCCTAGTACACTCTGTGCATGCTTACTATCTATTCGAAGCCATTTGATTACAACCTCTTGAAAAAACTGGACTTTTCTCATTCTGGAACTATTACCTTTTTTATTCATATGTTTATTTTGAGTAGTCAGTATGATGTACAAATATTGCAAGATATACACGTTGACCGATTTAATATTCTGCCGGATATGGCATTGTTGAACAGGTTCAGTTTAACTCCAGTGTTGGTTTTGTTCCTGAAGAAGGCTTCCCGGTTGTTCCTATGAAAAGTAAAGTGTTTTCCACTCGTGTGTAGGTGCAGCACCTGGTGTCTATGTTGTCAGAGACTGATCCCCAGTTGGCAGACGCCGTAAGGGAGCATTTTCCACTCTCTGGGGTCCCGAGCTGATTAAGGTTTGCACCTCCCTCCTAAACTTGGAGGTCTGATGAACGTATTTGTGTTGGATGCCACCAAGGTTCCTTCATAATTTTTTAGATTAGCTGTTTTGATACCAGTTGAGTCTAGGCTTGGATTAATTTTCCACTATAGATTAAAAGGAAGTTTATATTAAATGTGACACAAATATTAACAACTTGATAGTATGACTGTTAAACTCACACTATTATTGAAATTCAAAATTAATTGAAATGTAAACCAATTTTCTACTACCTTTAACTTTCCTAACAGTTCCTACCTATATTAGGTTTGATATACAAAACATTATTTAACCATTGACATTACCTGGATACGTTTATTGAATATATAATGTGTTTTGGATATATTAAAGGTGGACTCATTCATTAAATATATTATGTGTTGTCTTGGACATATTAAAGGTGGTATAAAACTGTAATTTTATTGCCACATAATTTTTATAATAATTTCTTGTAAGGTTTTTAACATTGAGTTACTGTTCAAACAACACTTTTTTTTTTGCTTTTATAAACATTTGTTCTTTAATAGAAGGTGTATAGTAGTCTGTATTTATTTTAGTTATTGACTGAATATGAAAGTATTTTTTCTTGTATGAAAACACAATTCACAAAATGCGTTTCTTGTGTTTTTTTTTACTTCCTGCCAATGACAAAAAATAAAACTGCCCATCCAATTAAAAAAAATGCATTGAGTCATCCTTTACAAGCGTATGAGTAATGGGCATACTGATGACAACATCAAGTGTTTACCAGAAGCTGACAGTCACCCTATAAAGACAGGAGACATTAGATGAAAGGCCTGAACCTGGTAACAATGAACTAATTTGGTTTCCAAATACAGCTCTCCGCCCATGTGAGAGGGTAGGCCGAACCTGTGCATTTCCACCGTGCTTACGAAGGTTGTGTGAATATAGCAGCTTTTTAATTAAAACATGGATTGATATGCAGAACACTCTTTCTAATGGAAATACAAAGTGGAAGAGAGTCTGTCAGGGAGGATGATGACTGTATGGCCAAGTATATAGTAAAAACTAAAAAACCTAGGCATGTCTAATTCACCTACATAGGCAAGGTCAGTAGATATTGCAGTAAGTTATTTGATTGCCAATACTTAATGACCGTGCTTAATAGTAATTATCCCTATATGTACTAATGCTTGGCCTTTCCAAGACTTCTTGTAGCTAGTGACTTCTGTTTCTGGTGCTACTCTGTCCTAAGGCTTTGCCTGCAGTCCTATCATGTCACTAAGATCAAGGCAAAGATCAGAGGCTTGCTGAACTGCCAACTTCATTGCCAACCTGTCTGTCTAGCTGAGGTCTGATCAGATGTGACTCCACGCTCATGGTGCACTCGACCTTGTTGTGGTGTGCCGTAAGCCTACTATCCAAAGGTTTATGGGTGAGATGGTTGTTCAGGATGACTGGTGTTAATGTTAGCTGTCAATCATCTGTCCTTTTACCTCCACCCACACAGCTTGCTGCTCAATTAGTTAAGGTGACGTTCTGCCTCGCGGTAAAAGTCTATTTTTGTCTTTTCTGAAAAGCTTATGATCAGACTCTTAAAGAATGATCGAGGTAGCGATACGTTTTGTATTGGAACATTTCTAGCTAAATGTACATTTTGTTTTAAAAAACAAAACTTTCTGCCAATATTATTAACACACCTGCTTCTGGGTGAGTGAGAGGGATAAATGAATAAATAACGCATGTACTGTGTCACGTACGTTTCCTCTATTCGTTCCAGTGCATTGTTGTATTGGGCAAACCCACCTGGTCTCAGCGCTCATTAAAGCAACCCCATGCTATTGGGTGTAATCAAAGCTCCTTCAAGTCATATCCTGAGTTGCCTGGCACTCTATCTCCTGTCAACAGAACCACAATGAAAGTTTCCTCTCAACACTGTCTCTGGACCAAAGACACTGATGCCTCCTACCCACCACAAATATACTGCTGACGTTAATGCTTTGATTAGCCACAACCGCTGCTCTGTCCCCACTCATCCTTTTTTCTTTTTCTCAAACCAGCTTATCTGTTACTTCATTGTGATGATTGTGATAAACTACAGAGGAAGGATGCTGCAGGATAGCCTACTTCCTCCATGTTAATAACTTTACAGGATAATCTCCCATAATTTTTGATGCTATTTGTAAGCTTTAGAAAAATTGGGATCAGCAGGAACATTGTTTACAGGGGGAAGAAAAATAGACTAAGCACTACATAAACATTTTATTACATATATAATTCATAAATAGACTCCAGAATGTACTACACTGTGAGTGCATGTTTCCTATCTATGCAGGACAGGGCAGGGTAGGGCTTACAATTGGTTGTCCCGTTTGGCTTTAGAGTACACCATGATACCTGTCAGCAAGCAGCATATGCTTTTGTTTGCTCTCACATGAAAGAGTAGTAGCTCATTAAAAGATACCCTGGCCTGCCTCCGGAAGTAGACGTGCAGTGGGCCATTCACCACTCTGAATAGTTGGTTGTTCAAACAGTCCTTCGTATCGTCAACAACGGTGTGGATGAGGTAGCTAAGAAGAGGTGGTGGTGTGTTGTTAATTCAGTATGTATTGATGGAGGTCATGTTGGGGGCTGGGAGTATTCAAAGATACACGCACAGGGGAGCAGTTTGTAGCATAGGTGAGATTAGTCACACTTGTCTGCTCAATGCTCAGACAGTGTCAGTTAATCCCTCTGATTGAGATGAACAGAACTGGGCCATACTGCATTGGATCAGCTCCCAGACTACTGGCATGACATGGCTTCACTGTGTCCTGTAGAACGTAATCTGCTAGTGTCATTTGAGCAAGGTCTTTGTGGGTCAATATAGAGGATTCGTCTTTTGTCACCGTAGAACTGCGGGGATAGAGATCGTTTTGGAATAAAAACATCCCTTCAATGTTATTTTTTATCCTGAGTTTATAAAAGTAGAGGCAATGCAATTAAGCCAAAGGGCTGCAACTTTGCAATCTAATTACTGTAATTGTCAGAGACGTTATCAACCATCCCAGTGTGTTCTCTTCAGCAAGTATGATTTGTTGATGAGATGGGTGAATGTTGTGCGCACTCTGTCAAAGCCTCTCTCAAAGAGACCCGAGGAGCCTCCTCAGAGCTTGCAACAAAGGCTCAGTGAAAGCCCCCTGCCCACTTCTGTGTTGAACATGAATCAATGGCTCATCTAATTGTGGCTAAGTGCATGTGTGCGCAGGTAGGCACCACTGTAACGACCAGGCGACATGGCCCTTATCCTTGATAAACAGTATACACCCAGAACGCCTACAATGGAGCATAAGGGAGTACCCAAATATTGTTAATTCAAATAAATAGTGGTACTGTATGATTGATTTGGATGTAGAATAACCTTTACCAGAATCCAGGCTGATGAAGAACAAGGTGCCATAATTACCGTTATTTTCCAGTACTATAATTTAATTATAAAAAAGTGAGATGAAATAACAAGTTAATAACGTACCACAGAAGTAAAATAGCCCTTCTTAAATGCCCCTTGGTGTGGTGCTTTTTGTTGTACCCTTGAACTTCAAAGTAAACGTTGACCTAGAAAAAAAACAGGCTATTTTGTAGATCAGCCAAATCAAATAAATCTAAAATATTTGCCACATTACTGTTGGGTAATAATACGCAATACTTTAAATACAGTATAAATGTAAATGTCTATATATGAATGACTGTCAATTAGATGGATAGAAATAGCGTGATATGATTTGTCAAATTTGTAGGCTAAATTGTACAGAGCATAACTGGTATTTGGCTAAACAAGACAGAAAAAAATATATGTCCATGGAAAAGCCCAGACATAACAAGATGAAAGTCAACCCTGTCTTGCCAGATCATATTATGAATCATAAAAGAGGAGTCTGACAGATGACATTAGCCAGCTTAGATTTACTGCTGTAGCCTACTGAGGACATAGTTTGTATGGAACGGCTCTATGTCATACATTTCTGTTATTTGACATTATTTGACATGCATTGCCTAATGTATATACTATTGTAATACACTCTTAGATATTTTGTGGCAGCAGAAAATTTACTTTTTTTCCAAAAATGCACATGACCCTGATTGATGTTGCTTTTTGCAAAATATTTACTTTTAATGATGCCGGGTCTTATGCCAAACTCCTTTAAGAAAGGAAAGGTACCTTGAGGTACGGAGATATCACAACTTAGTGATTTAAAGTAAAATCTAAAACTACATTCAAACCTTTTTTGTTGTCTCAGTCAATCTAAAAAATATATATTTTGTCATACTTATTAAGCTCTTTATTTAGAATTGCTTATCATTGATGTTTTTAGGTTAGATAATTTCTATTGATTTTAATGGAAATTAGGGCTAAACAAAATTTGCCCTGCATAATTAACAAAGCAACATAAAATAATAGTCATGTATAAAAAGTAATTCTAAAACTATCATGACTAGCCTTACACTTTAAGAATTTGTTAAACATCTGTGAATTGAACGATTCAACTTCTAATGTTTTTATGAGTGCGTGGTTGACTTGTCATGATCTCTTAGATACTGTACTTCAAATGGCAATTGCTGTATAAGGACCTGAGCAACATCATTAAGAAAACACATTTTCTGTTTAAATAAGAAACATTTTGAATTCAATGTCAAATTTTATCCTTTACATTTAATGAGATTGTATCATTGTTTATTATGATGCAAAAAATGGCCTAGCCTTCAAAGAAAAACAGTGTTATGTAGAAAAGTAATTCTACAATAAGAAGTGTGACAAAATCTCCCCATGGGTTTACTTCTTTCAAGGGTGTGATTTTAGTTTTGATATACCTTTTAAGTATACTATACATAAATCAGTAAGTCGTTTCATTTCCTCATTTAGGCCCCTTTAATCTTAAAAATAGTTTTAATCGAAGGTCTGATTTTATTTTTTGAAAATGCAAAAATTCAGAAAATCAACAAAACGTTTCTCGTTGTTGTGCATGGGACCACACACCCTTATAGAATTTAGTAAGCCCTGTTGAAGAACCAAAGATGTTGAAAGGGAATGTCCCCACTATACCTCCTTGCTTGATCTGTTTGAGGAAGTATCCCTCACTGCCTCATCATTTGTGTGAAATATGCTGTGAGAAGTGACAGACACAACATATGCATCTGCCACATGTAGTATAGCTCTCCACCTTAAAAACGTATTATAGTCTGCAACTGAAACTGAAATGATAATGGTGTTTTTGTCCATCATCCGATATAATGAAGTCTAATTATTTCTCTTGATTGAGTAGTCTTTTTCCACCTTTACCCAAAATGGGGATGTCACGGCTACGGCCATGTCCTCCTTGCCCCGCCTTTGTTGTTTTCACCTTTTTGCCCATCTAGACGCAGGTTGGTGGTTAATTGATTCCAGCTGTTGTGGAGCTATAAATATGAGGAAGCGACGAGATGTCTCCCTGGCACTCTCTCTCCCCGCTGACGGACGTGGGGCCGTGCTCATATTGTTTAGTTGAATTATAGAAATAAAACCTTTGTTATTCCTCTCTTTGACTCAGTGTGTGATCATGTTGACGGCCGAGAGCCGGGTCGTAACATTCTCCAACAGTGATACTTGGGGGTTTGATTTAGCCTCTCTTACCATCCTCCTCGCTGTGCGTTGGGGGCTAAATAAACTTGGGTCCTCTTCCAGGCATGGTTGTAACAGTTCCAGTTGCTTTATTGCCCTGACAGCAGATATGGCCATTTTCAGTAGCTCTTTTATTTATAGCCATTCCCTGACTTATGAAGCTCAACACACTACTCCCTCATTTGATTTGTGTGTTCTCTTATCTTTCCCATGTTGATGTAAAATAAAGGCATGCAAATGTACTTTACTGATCACATGGATTCGACAAAAACATAATTTGGAACGACTATCGAAATTCATATGAATTCACCCATGAATTAGGGTATTGTTGAGTATTTTTGTGTGTGTGCTCAAACTTACAAAAGCCATAGTTTAAGAAAAACAGCCTAACTGTAGTCCCAGCTAGGAATTTGATAAACGAATTGAACTGAACCAAAGTGCATGTTGTTGAAATTGTGTTTATTATATGGATTTCACGTTGAATGACAATTTTAGAAAAATTATCAGTAATTAGCCTGCAACAAGATAGATATTTTACAGAGGTAGTTTTGAAACGTATTTTAGAAGCGTCAACTGACTCCCACCGTCTCTGCCAGTACAAATGCGATTGTAAGCAGAACTAAGCTATGCTGTTTTTCTAGAGCTGTAGAATGTTTGGAGCCTCCTTAAGTGTTCAAATGTTGCTTGACAAGTTTTCAATATTGAACCCTTTACTTAGGTAAACAATTATAAAAATTTGAAGGCAATGAGTTTTACCACATACTTAAAGCAAAATAGCCATTATTACGCGCAAAATAAAAACTTCTGTCAAAGTGGGACATATGATGTTTATTCTGGCTAAATGAAAGTGTAACAACACGTCCAAATTAAAAACCTAAATTGAAACTAACACTTTTAGATAAATTGACCATTTCTTTATGTTAATGAACGTTTACTAAATAGTAAAAGTCAGAAGACTGGACTGTTTATTTACTTGAATTAAACAAACGTGAAAACGGGGTTGACCTGCTCACTGATGTGAGGTTGATAAGGCAGCAGAGTAAGAAAAGTACATAAAAAATTAAATATTAAGTAAGCCAGATTGCCATGTTGAGGTTTTGTCTTATTTTACTGGGCCAGAAAACAACTGCGGTATTTAGTTTACGATATCACAAAATTAAAACTTGGTGTATTTTTTATTATTATAAAATCTTTCATAAAATATGTGCCTTTTATGTTTCTGATTTGTGTTCACACAAGGAAGTGGTGAGAACAAATGTAAGCATGATATTGTTACTATCATGGTTTAATCATTACATTGGTAATTTAGCATACCATTCACAATGTTATGATTGTTCCCTTTTCTGCAGCTATTATGCAAAATCTAAATTATGTAGAGCTTTTCCTTGGCAGCACGGTGGCTCAGTGGTTAGCCTGGGTTCAGACCCCACCTGACCCAAGGGCCTTTCTGTGAGGGGTTTGCATGTTCTCCCCGGGTTTGTGTGGGTTTCCTCCGGGTACTCCGGTTTCCTCCCACCATCAAAAAACATGCTCCATTCTCCTACACGCCTTGATGAGAGGACTGACGGATTGCATTTGAATGTTCATGTTCTATCCCAAAAAGTGCATGGTGACTTGAAAATGCAAATGCAATCGACTCCTAGTGCTGATTGGCGTATTGCATTTGAATATTGTCCACTGCACCGCGTTGTACTGAAGATGAAGTCTTTGAAAATGCAATGGCTAATGCGATTTTCTTTTAATTTTCAAATTGTTTGACAACTGCATTTTCAGTTTAATTGTGACATAAATAATGCTAGCACAAATGGAAAATGAGGATAAATTTTTTATATTGCTTTTTCATTTTCAAGTTTGAATTAACATTTGAATATTGTCCGCAGTATGGCGGGGTAGGACTTTGAAAATGTAATGTCAAACAGCTTTTGCATTTGAATTTGAAAATTGACACAGAATGCCCACTGAAGCGTTTGAAAATGCAAATGCAAATGGGATTATTGCATTTTAATTTACATTTTGTCTCAAATAACACATACAAATGTGGAAAGTGATAATGCTATTGTTGAATTGCATTTGCATTTTCAAGTATAAATTATAATTTGAAA
>JAVQIZ010007640.1:0-28772 GCA_036023535.2 Galaxias brevipinnis
TGTTCAGACATACCGAGGCTGTGTGTTGTCATGTATGTTCAGACATACCGAGGCTGTGTGTTGTCATGTATGTTCAGACATACCGAGGCTGTGTGTTGTCATGTATGTACAGACACCGAGGCTGTGTTGCATTGTGGCTCCCCAGAAAAGAGAAATGCACCTCATTCTTTTCGGCGGTGCGGAGATGTGGAGAGATTTGAGCAGCGTCGGCAGGGCACGATTGGGGGAACATTGATGCATGACTACAGGCGTATTCTCCAAGGCGGTTGGTGGACTTAAACCTTGTGTCCTTACACAGAACACTCTGGAAGAAAAAAAAACATGTACTGCAACCTAATCCTAATCTTCAAAGAAATCCTCTAACCCCTACAGTATGAACTAAATCAGAATATGTAAACGGAAGATTATTGTTGCGCGAACACATAGTTTGGTTCCTCTGACACGTAGGCAGACACACTAGACTAGCTGGGGGACACACGATGCAGCAACCACAAGGCGTCCGTCAGAGCGTGGCCGAGAGAGGATAAAGAGACCAAGAAAGTGTGGGGGAGAGAGAGAGAGAGGACGTGGAGGTGGGGTGGGGGGGAGGGTATGTGAAAGACAGCGAGGAAAGGAGAGGCCTACCTCACAGTGTATCCCCACGCTCACAGCACTGAATGGGTTTATAATTACAACCATACCAGTCTGTTGAACGGCACCACTTTTTGACCACGCGCACACACACGCGCGCACACACACACACACACACACTAGTGTCATTAATGACTTGCCATTCCTAAGCAATGGTTCAGCAACACAAGGGTTCCATTACGGGCTTGGCTTGATCCCCAAATTGATGCGATCATGACACAGCGCTCGCCTGACAAACGAGGAGGGAAGCTTTTTGGCGCCCCTCCAAAACGTGCCACTGTTCCCATTCACGCGGCAGTGATAATAGATAAACATGGCATTCCGATTCCACTCTAATTCATTGTATCGCATTCTTTGCCTCTTTAATTGACTTGATTGAGACGCATGGCGCGAGGGATTGGGGCTGCTTGATTGGAGATTAGCGGTGACTACTGTGTGTCTGTGGTCCATTCATGATGCAGGGCCACGCGGCGATGACACCGGCCCCGACACAAGCCGTGACGCAGGCCCCGACGCAGGCCCGGACCCAGGCCCTGACGTAGGCCCCCGACCCAGGCCCTGACGCAGGCCCGGACCCAGGCCCTGACGTAGGCCCCCGACCCAGGCCCCGACGTAGGCCACGACGCAGGCCCCGACCCAGGCCCCGACCCAGGCCCCGACGCAGGCCCCGACCCAGGCCCCGACCCAGGCCCCGACCCAGGCCCCGACCCAGGCCCCGACCCAGGCCACGACTCAGGCCCCGACACAGGCCCCGCAGAGGAGAAAGGCAGTCCTAGCCTGGTGGCAGGTCAACTGGAATATGATGTCAAATCTCTAATTCAGCACAGAGCATGCCTGGTGTATCTGACGAGAGGCGGGGAGAGGAGCGGGGCAGGGTAGACCCGGTGGAGAGTGGCTCTTGACAGTCCCGTTTAACCGGCTCCATGTCAAACGTGCTTCTTGACTGGCAGCGCGCTGAAGAACGCCACTCTTTCTGTCTTTTTCTCTTTTTTCTTTTACGATGAATTTTCACATTTAATGTGTGCCCTCTCCTCCCGATTAATTTTCACATTTAATATGTGCCCTCTCCTCCCGACTCTCTCTCTCTCCCTCTCTCTCTCTCTTTCCCTCTCTTTCCTTCTCTTTCCCTCTCTTTCCTTCTCCTTCCCTCTCTTTTTCTCTCTCTTTCTCTCTCTCTCCACCTCGCCTCCCCGTCTGCATGTGAGCGTGTCTCTCGCTCTGCGCCGGTGAAAGTGGAATATCATCTCCGGCTCGTCTCCGTTGTCCTATTGATTTCAGTGGGGCTACATGCTACTGACTACAGGCCTGCTGTGAGGGAGCCGGGCTGAGGAGCTCCTTGGTGCATCTGAATGAAGTCTCCTAACAACAACACCCCCATCCCCCAACTCCTCTTACACTCCCAAGTCCACCAGCCAATCTCTCTCTCTCTCTCCCTCGCTCTCTCTCTCTCTTTCTCTTTCTCTCTCTCTCTCTCTCGCTCTCTCGCTCTTTTTCTCTCGCTGTCCCTCTCTCACACGCAAACGGGCAAACACACGAGAGCACGCACACTCACACACCCTGAGCTGATCCTAAGCCACCGCCCAGTCTAATTCCATCCTGCATCTCTGTCCCTGAAAAAAAAGAGAGAGAGGGAGAGAGAGAGGCATAAACAGGCCAGATTAGGTCAGAGCCGGTTTCATAACCACTTCATGACCTCTTTACTCCCGCTCCTTCCCTTCCCTTCCCTCTCTCTCTCTCTCTCTCTCTCTCTCTCTCTCTCGCTCTCTCTCTCTCTCTCTCTCTCTGTCCTCTGTCTCTTCTCTCTCTGCCCTCTTCACGCTCTACTCGTCTGCTTTTCTCTCCCTCCCCCTTCTGCTTTCTGCCTTCCTTCTCTTCAAATCAGTGTCGCTCCCCTTTCTCTCCCCGAGCCCCCCCCCCCACACCTCAACCGTTTATGTCTCTCCTTCCACTTCATTCAAACTCTTGTATCCACTCCTGTGTCCCCCTGCTATGCCTCTTCATATCCTCTGCCCTTCCTGCTCCTCCACCCTGTATCAGAACCACAGTGGGCTCCGTCCCCTCTCAAACTGGGTCTCCATCCAGCCGACCGTCTGAGTGGAGGAGCGCTGATCCGGCCTGAGTGAGCTCCCAGTGGTTACAGGAGAAGATGGACAGTATGGGACTACAGGGGTCGCTCTGTGGGAGTGTTGTACTGCCATGGCCGCTGGTCAGGAGGAATCAAAGAGCTCCGCCGTGATTTGCAGGACTAAGAAATAAGCCGTTCGAAAATAATCCTATATGCACCCTCTATAAGCTTGGCTTAGATAGGTCCTTGGATAATCTATAGCCGTGGTGGTGGGCCGTCATACACTGTACACGGCCGCACGTAGTGTGTAGCCTACCACCTCATAATCACACACTGTGCATGGCCACACATAGTGTGTAGCGTACCACCTCATAATCACACACTGTACACGGACACACGTCGTGTGTAGCGTACCACCTCATAATCACACACTGTACACGGCCACACGTAGTGTGTAGCGTACCACCTCATAATCCATATTCATGGCGATCTCCCGTCCTTGGGAGTGCGGTAAACTGTTTGTGACGGGGACTAGTGACACGTGCTCAACGTGTTCAATACAAACAGCCAGTGTGTTTGGGGCCAAGTGTTTTGGCCGTTTGGAAATGTAATTGAACAAGCCAAGAAGGAATTGTATGCATCAAATCCATTATTAGATTTTAGGATACAAGTAAAGCATATTTTCCCCAGCTTCATTATCAGAACAGGTTGTCCTCGTTTAGAGTTTGTGTGTGTGTGTGTGTGTGTGTGTGTGTGTGTGTGTGTGTGTGTAAATACTTGATCTTTATCTTCCAGCTGAAACCATCTAAACTGCAGAGAACAAGACACAAGGAGAGGAATAGTGGTGGGTGAGGGGAAAGGGAGAGAAAGAGAGAGAGAGAGAGAGAGAGAGAGAGAAAAGCATTTACCGCCTACAATTATGGGTAATTTTCTGACAGCAGCTAAATTAGAGCACCCTCATACAAAACAAAAGCAGAAAATGTCCTCCTCGGACAAGCCAACCATTGTGACCTGACATGCACAAACAGAAAGACAGTGAGAGTGAGAGAGAGAGAGAGAGAGAACATGAGAGAGAGAGAACAAGACAGAGAGAGAGAGAGAGAGAGAGAGACAGGACACGACATCGGTAAAGCAAATATTGACAAACAGAGGCATCTGGAGCCAGTTTGCTGAGGCAGGTGAGTGGAGGGACACAGGCTGCCCGCCTGGTCCACCGCCTCAGAGGGCGGGATGGGGAGGAGCCTGCAGGCAGCGCGCCTCGGCGGTTGCTATGGCACCAGAGAGTGGCGTCCTCATAGACCAACCGGCGCTCACCGCTCAGGTGACCCGCTATGTTGTTGTGGTGCGGTTAGGTTCCACAGTGCCTCACCTGTCTGTATTCACCTCGTGGCCGGCCTCTGGAACCCGGATTGAGTACTGAGTGAGGGACAAGATCACATACGTCACATACGGTGTGTTTGTTTTGTGGCTTGTTTGGATCCTATCTACATGTTGGTACACCTCAGGTCCTCTGCGCCCGACGTAGGAGAGAGAGAGAGAGAGATAAACAGCAGAGCTGCGGGAACATGTGACTCATCCAGGCGAGAGTCGTACGACCTGGGCCTGTGATGTGGCTTGCATAGAAATGAGCTGAGCTTTCCCAATAGGACCCCACTACTGTGGACCGTATAATATTTCATTGGGATATAAATAAAAGTGCCGTGCTTTATATGAGTGTAACCTGCCAGCGGACAGGGAGGGAGGGAGGGAGGGAGGGAGGGCGGGAGGGAGGGAGCAGGGAGGTGGCACAGCACACTGTGGGGGTTAATTAGCCACGGCTGACTGGTGTCAGGGTGCAGCTCCCCGCTCCTCTCCGCTCCTCTCCGCTCCTCTCCGCTCCTCTCTGCTCCTCTCTGCTCTCCTGCAGTCCGCCGCCTCGCTGCCAGTGCTGGAGGTGATGTTTTCAATGACATCCAGGCCGGCAGTCATTAAAAGGCAGCCTGCTCGATGTAAATAATCCCATCAAAGGGGAACAACATAACAACCTCGGTTAAATCCCTAATTACCCTGGCTCCTCCCTTTCCATTGTTGGCCCCGAGCTGTGTTCATTAGCATGGCGCTAACAAATAGCCAGAGGTAGCCAAGACGGGCAGACATGCACCCCGTACTGCGCCATTATGCAGCAGACACACTTCTGCACAGCACTGCTCTGGCTGCAATGGCTGCATCAGGCCCGTCTGCTCAGCAACAATGGCAGGGGTTTCAAACAGGGATTCAGCAACAACAATCAATAGGTATGTAAGTGTTCTGGGAATGGCGCGTCCTTCCTGATGAAAGAATGCCCACTGTTCTTAGCAGATAGGTGGCGGAGCCCGTTGCGCAGCCCAGACAGACTGAGGGATGGCGGAGCTGTCGAGATGGCTCAATGTAGTCGCTGGATTCACACCACGTTAGGAAGTCAGCCATTTTGCCCTCTTGTTTTCTGAGCCGCATTTTGTCGTCATCATTTTCTGGACTGAACTTTCTCTGCCGAACCACTGTGAAAACATGTGTCCAGTTTCACTTATCACAAGTGCAACAGAAATCAAACTTGAAGTACCTTTTATATTAAATAATTATATAAAGTTGTTTTTTTATGTCTTTAGTTTTAAAAGGAAGGTAATCACATAACTATGCTTTTCAACACTCTCTGTGTAACATATGGTACTAGATTGTATAGGCCTAACTGAAGATTTACAGTGGACCGGTTGGTTGACGTGTTCCCACTAAGGGGAGAAACATGTCCCGATGTCTGTGGTTGGAATGTTTGAGATCATACCTGAAACGGGTGAGAAAGAATGTGACACGCTGCGTATCTGGGCCTGCCAGGGACAGACAGACATAGTAGTGTTTTACTGTCACATCCACAGAACACGCGCCGCGCCATGTTCTGAGAGTGCTCCGTGTCCTCTCAGGACACCATGGGAACACACCAGCGCTTCGGATCTGCCAGCCAACCCGGGGAGGGCTGAACAGGTTGGACTTGTTGAGCATCCAGAAGGCAGCCAGGGCCAGACCATTTCTAAGACATGCCACTTGTACAATCGTGTAGTTGGGGTGATGTAACCGCAGTACGCAGGGTAGTCGCTTTCCAGTTCATTGTAGGAGCTCACTGGATTCTCTGACAGTTGGAATAATACGGTCATTTACATCTCAGTTGACAGGCGGCCATTTCTGCAGTGCACTTCAGGGTGTGAATCACTTAATAACCATGGTGCTCGTGTCCTAAAAGTGACCAAGTATAGTATGGCTTACAGGAACAGGAGCATGACATGTGTCGTAGGTCTACTATGTTCAATCCCATTTCAAATGAGTATGTTAGGTACAGCTAGTCAGCAATTCATAACTTAACGTTCTTTTTCCAGAGGTTGTAGAAATGTGTGGATTTAAGGACTTTACTGACCACGAGTGTGTTGGAGGCTATACCTTTTCCAGGAGGAGCCATTTAAGCAGCAGTGCAAGGCTGGTGGACTCTGTCCCAGGGACGACCCATCATTAAGGAGCACTGAGATAGCCCCCCCCCAGCCCTCCCACTCTGTACATACTTCCCCATGGTCAGGTTTCAGTCTATTTACCCGAGTGTCCATTCACAGCCTAATACCTGCTTAATAGTCAGACCTGTGGATAGTTTTATATCTCTAGTCAGTTTGACACAAGTTCCTCACCGCACGTTCGGGTCCCACTGGACATACAAACTGTTTGGGACAGCACGATGACTTGACAGTTTGAGTGAGACGGTCCTGTGTCTTCACTTGGCTGCTGAATACGGCAAAGTGAGTCCTGCAAACACTGTGCCTAGATTCCCCACCCATTCCCAAATGGTTGGTGAAAATACGATAATTATGATCACACTTTTCCACGTCAGCCCTGGGTCCGAATTGAGTAAATTGAGAGTTGGATTTGAAAACGTATCCCGGGCCGGCCTGCTCGTGGGTTGCGGTGGGCTGTTATGCGGGCCTCCTTATTGTTTATGCCAGTGACCCGTGGCAGCCGGCGAGTGACTGACGTCTGATCCTATCGCGTCGCGGCTCTTCATTGCCACTCGGTTTGAGGAAATGTAGGGGAACCGGGCAATTATTTTTGATTTATTTACTTGGACACGTCCTGGCATACTGAGTGGATTCTCTGGCTCCGGCCCCGGACTCACGGAGGTTTGTGCCCTCATTATTGACATGCAGTAGGCTGTTCTCTTACCTCCAAACTTTTACCAAGACACGCTCTCCCCCTGTTCTCGTTCTTCATGGCACCGCCGTCTCCGTTTTGATGAACAGACCTTTTTCCGTGTTTGACATGATAACGTGTTCATGCTCGGGTGACCCCTGAAGAAGGGCGGTGGGGTCGTCTCCGGAGCGAGGGTCCGACTGGAGACAGGGACGTATGGCCAGCACTTTGGCTTGGCTTTGTGTCTCTCACTAGAGACAGTGGGAAAGGTACTCGGAGCTAATGGTAGTGGTGAAGCATTTGCGTGTGTGTGTGTGTGCTTGTGTGTGTGTGTTTTCGATCACACTTGTTTTGAATAGCCTGGCACGCCAGTATCCACTACGCTCGTTCCCGGACACTTCATTTGACCTGAAATCTGGGATTCTAACAGTTTGTAATCTTGCTCCTATCATTCCTTCCTAGTTCCAGACTCTCCTACCCCCCCCCCCCGAATGCCCCCCTGTCCCCCCTGTTCCCTCTCCTCAAACACACCCGGCTCCACCCAACCCCCCACCACTACAGTCATCTGACACAGCTCCTGCTGCACAGAGAGCATGTGCCATTTCTTTTGGCCTCGTACCCTGAAAGCCGTGTGGACTAAAAGCCTGGACGTGTACAGCCGGCTGGCTGAGGCCTTCCTCCAGAGCAGGCCACCGGGCCTTGCTGCGTCCCTGTGCTGGTTGCCCCAGTGCCTCACCCCGTGCACAGCACCGTGCTTGCATCTCGTTGTTCCAGCTAACTCGCTGTGCCAACCCCCCACCCCTGACTCACACACACACACACCACCCCCCATCACAGCTCAGTTACTAAGGGGCAATTAAATCATTTAGCAAGGCCAGCATACAACCCAAGCCCAATTCAGAGGGGTGGATTGGGGCAAGAGTGTGGGACTGTCGTGTCATGTTGGAGAAAACCTTTAACAGATCTAGTCCATAGAGGCACACAGTCTTAATGTCTAAAGCACACCAATCCACCAAGCCTCTACACCACCCATGTAGACAGGACAAGGACATACTAGTATACTATAGTACAGAGAAAGATGCACTATCCAATCATTTCTATCATGGAAAGAAAGACTGTTGGTTTGAGGGGGACAAAAGGCTCATGCATGGATTCAAATCATCTGAGTCACTCATGTCGTGTGGAGACTACACTGACCATGGTGCATTCTAGAAGATGTTTGTCAGCCGGGCTTTGGGGAGTCGATAACGCCGCCTTACACAGGGCCAGTAATAGCACTATTTTATTTTTTAGACTCTGCATCATTATGCTAGTTGTTGTTTGAGGTGAGGAATAAAAGTGTTTGTGTGTTTGTGTGTGTGTGTGTGTTTGTGGGTGTCTTTGTGTGAAAGTGTATGCGCCTATGCGCCCGGGTGTGTATGCCTGCCGGTGTTTGTGGGTGTGTGTGTGTGTGTGTGTGCGTGTGCATGCGTGCGTGTGCGTGTGTGTGTGTGTTGGTATCTGTGTGTCAGCGTGAGTCTGCGTGTGTGAGAGTGTGTGCGAGAGGGAGCACGCTTGGATGGCAGTGTGCGAGGCGTCTTTCCCTTCCGCGGGTTGGGTGGGGATAAATATGCAGGGCACATCCACTGTTTGTACTTGGGCAAAATAGATGGCATGGCTGGTGTGCGGAACATCTATCATTCCAGCCTGTGATTAATAGCGGTCCTGGGGATGACTGCCGGTGCCGGCACACACAGGAGCAGATAAACACCACACACCCCGCGCGGTCAGAGGGCTGGAAACACTGAACCAGGTTCAAACATTTCTCCATCCCCCCTGCTGCTTGCCTTCGTTCCTGTTTTTTTTGTGTGTGTTTTTTTAACTCTTTTTTTATTTCTTAGTTTTACCAACTTGAAGAAGATTGCATTATGTCTGGTAAAATATAGACTCCCAGGTGTATGACTGTTTGGGAGTTTTATTAACCCCCCCCACTATACCCCCCAGTGGGTTATTTACACCAAGCCTTATGTAACCTTGTATGGAATTATGATCAACTGCTTTACAACGGAAAAGTGGCTAGTTATTAATTATATTTATTCCTATATTTTATCCAATGTATTTAATTTTTTAAATGACAATGTACATTTCACTAGCAGACTGAGATTACAGAAAGGTTAGGGCAACCTCTATAGCACGAAATGGGATTATGTCAGCACTGATCTAGTGTTGTCCAAAATGGAGTAGTCCCCTGTGAGCCCAGGGACTGTCCCTGTTGTCCATCTAGCCAGCGTGTCACAGCCAGAGACGGCGAGACTGATCTGAGAGCGTGCCATCTGGCCGGGAGGTGAGGCGGTTAAAGGCAAACAAAGGACACAATGCAAATAATGTAAATAGCCTGCTCGTCTCTGTGACACAAGTCAGAGTTTGTTATCTTCCTTGGAATTATGGGCGTATGCTAATGAGGAGCCATGTGGATATGTAGGTCACATCAAGCTATTTTTCCACACAAGCTTCTGCCGCCCACAACGCATACAACACACCCAGACACAGCAAAAACCCTTAACCCCCCCCCCCCACACACACACACACACACTTTCTTGGGTACCCCTTTTAGGTTTGAGAGCCAGTTTCCGTTTGATACTGAACAATGTATGAGGGACAGAGAGAAAGAGTAAGAATGAGGGACACTTAGAACTATAGATAAACAAGAGTTGCTGTAGCTACCTTTCAGGCTCACAAACACACACACATGCACACACACACACACACACACACACACACACACACACACACGCAGACACTAGCATCCTTCCACACACAAACTGACCCCCCCCACCCCACCCCCAGCGAGGGGGCCCATGCTGCCGCTTGCTCCCCAGGCGCCCAACGGCTTTGATTCTGCAGTGCACGCAGAGCTGTTGCCATTTGAACCCCTTCCTTAAAACATCCCAGATTTCCTTATGTTCTCAACGCGAGAGTAGGAGGGATCAGCCCATCGAGACGCTTCTGCTCAGCGCCGGGGGGACGTAGACACCCCCCCCCCCCCCCCAGTCGGCACCGCACGCAGGTCTGAGCTCATCCCACGGCTCCTATTTTTAGGCTGTTTCTGAAGAACGGGCTCGCTTGAGCTGTCTTCCTCTCGCCTCTCCGGGTCCAGATACCGGGGCTCCGCTGTCGTCCCCCGCACTGGAGGTATCGGCGAGGAGCGTCTGTTTACGTTGGGAAGCCTCCGTCACATCGTACGGGAGCCCGGCTAGCTGGAGCCCAAACGGGGGCCCGCCTCTCCACCAGCAGCCTTTTTGCACTGTCCCTTGGTTGACCCCTTGGTTCCCATCACACGCAGTTTAGTCGAGTTAGTCTAATGTACGAGCCGCTGGCGAATCCCCCGGAACTAACGGCAGCCGACAACACATTCATCTCCCTCCATTGTTTTCTCCCCGCTCTGGCGTTCACACACACACACACACACACACACACACACAGACGTCACACTTTCTAGGGGGAAATTGATATGCCCTTTTGACTGCTTTGGTGTTTTGCGTCGTGTCTCGGAAGACGAACACGCGACACGTAATAACCAGGAATGTGCTGTTGGTTGTCATTTTGTTTTGCACTTAATCAGCGACACAAAGCAACGAAAACCCAGCAAAAAAAAACGGCTCTGATTTTTGTCAAGTCTCTGCGCCCCCAGACGAAAACAAAGACTTGCCTTTTCAAATGAAGGGTCTTATGTATTTATGCGTCGTAAATGTTTATAAGTTGAATGAAGAGGTTAGGATGACAGATCTTCGGGGATGAGCCACAGAGGCTGCCAGTGATGATGCCAGTGTTCACTGTAGGCCACCGAAGAGCAGACAACAGTCTATCTGACTCCCTGGTGTGACAACCCCCATTATCCGTCTGCTGCAACCCCCTCCCCCAGCACACACACACACACACACACACACACACTCGAGCATGCACCCCGAACACACACGCAATCCACTACGCAGGCACCAATTCCCTGCATGCAGACACAAACACACACCCCTACACACACACACACACACACACACAGACACACACACATGCACACACCGCTCCGGGCACTGGGAGGTCATAGCCCTCCACCCTGGCAGCAGCGCACTGGGCTTGTGGGAGACTGCCATGGCTGCGGAATGTATGCACGCTCTTGTGTGGACACGCGTGTTGGCAAGTGTGCTCATGTGCATGTTAGCGGGAGGAGAGAGGGGAATAGAGAACGAGAGAAAACGAAGGGAAGGAAGGGAGGAGGGTGCGGGGGGGGGGGCGCTGAGGGGAGCGGAGCGCGAGGGAGGGAGACTTGGCACGGCTGCAGCAGCGGGTTCCACAGAGGCATTTCGGAGGCGGCTTGTCTTCATGCCAATGATGCAATTCACCATGGCCGTGTGCAGCGGGTGGCACATGTCTCCCTGCCACCAGCCCTTATCGGAGGCTGACTGCGGTTTGCCATGGTCCTCCAGGTCCAGCTTAGACGAGCGGCGGAGAACCGCGGCAGCACAAAGCCTATTAAAAGGAACAGGCTTCGTCAGTGCCACACTCGCTCCCCACTCAGAGCACAGGCTGTGGGGCTGTCGCCCTCAACACAGAGACAGTAATTTGACTCTCTGTCTGAGAACAGAAATGCCAATATATTATGGTGTGTGTGTGTGTGTGTGTGTGTGTCTGTGTGTGTGTGTGTGTGTGTGTGTGTGGTGGTGGGGGGGGTTAATAGCTTTATAGAGAGAGAATGGAGGAGAGGGGACTAAATAGGAAAAAGAGACTGAGAATGAGAGAGAAAGAGAGAGGGGGGGGGTGAGACCACATGTTTCAGTCTGGAACTTTGGTATTGGAATACCTTATTTGTGGTCCCATTCTAATGCGAGACAGGAAGGCAGCCTGTAAGGAAAATTCTTCCGCACAGTTATCACAGAAAATAGTAGGTCTCTGCTGGTGGTGTCATTACTGCAATGTTTTACTGAGCATTGTCGATCTTGTGTCATTCGCTTCCAAACAAATCACCTCTCTCTCCTGCTCTCTCTCTCTCTCTCTCTCTCTCTCTCTCTCTCTCTGGAAGCCAGCGGTAGGGTATGGCCACCAACAACGTATCCCTCTTTCAGCTGGAGAAGGGAGAGAGGACCCGTCCTTTCTGACAACGCGTACAGTGTGGGTACCTTATAGTGTGGGTCTGTCCGAGTGTTGCCTACGTGCCTGTTTCACTGTGCTACAGTACTGAACATTTAGGGTACGTTCACAATCGAGCAATGGGCGAGTGGCTTCTCATCTGTATGCGACGTTCTTGTGTGTGCGTGTGTAGGTATGCGTGTGTCTGTGTGTGTTGTGTAAAATGCACGCAGCGTGTACGTGTGATTGGCGTTGCATGTGTGGTACGTATGTAGGCTGTGGTGGGGCTGTGGCACTTCCCACAGAAAGAAAACACATGAGAACATTAGCCGTGCTGCGGCTGCCTCTGCGCCTCTCCCCAGCCCTCTCCTCGCCTTCCCAGCCTCTTAAAGGCACAGGCAGCCCCCAGCGCTCTGCAGAGAGGCGAGCGGAGCACAGGAGAGCAGGGGTGGGCCACCGTGACGCCCGGGCACCGCGCTGCACCAGAGGAGGACCAGGGGGGGGGGGGGCAACTCCGAGGAGTGGCCCCCAGACACTGCAGCGGAGCCCGGGGCCGTCACAAGGACGGGGGATGCCACGAGGACACGGAGGACCTTGGAGTGCGATTCGGAACAAAGAAGACACCTAAGCTAATTGATATCTAAAAAAGATGTTGGTTGGGAAAAAGGAACTGCGGACAGACGTACAAGTTGGCGTGCAGTGTGAGTTGACGGACAGACAGACGGGTCGGCCCATAGGCTCTTTGTTGTGATATCAGCGGAGAGATGTGCTAGCTACCCCGATGTCCGTCAAAAAAGCCATTCAATGCAGATGCCGTCAGATGCGGGCACTGCATTAGTATTATTAGCCATATGTTTCTCAAGGTTCCTTTTCAAGGTGCATGAAAAACGATCAACACTGCACTGAATACAAAACATCTATAAGGATATAGCTGAGTTTAGATTCCCGCAAACAAAGTATTGGCAATCAGGCAGAAATAAAGACATAATCCAAAGAGTATTTAATGAGCAATTAAATACCAGTCAAATAATAAATCCGCCAAATGTAGGCTATATCAACAAGTCAGGGCGAGTTATTGATCTTTTGTTTCTCAGCAATGATCCTCTTGTGTAAACGCTCAGTTTCCATGTAAGACAGGATTAACAACTCCAATACATTTGGCACACTTTGACTGCACCATGATTGGAAAACATAGGGCCCATGTTTACTGACTGTGCCCGGGTCCCATTAAATGGATCCACTGTCAATGAGGGTCTCGGCCTTTGTTTTAAAGACAGACATGTCAGGGAAGTCCGTGCAAAGAGGAAAGAATAAAAGACTTGGAGACAGACTTCCCCCACTAGCTGTTCCAATTATATAATTCATGTATTAACTTGGGCAAGTGGAGAAAGAGCCAGAGAGGTGTAAAGAAAGGGGCTGTGTATGAGTCAGGACTCAGAGAAAGAAGGGCGGGGGCAAAAGAGCTGGCTCCTGTTTATGTTGTCTCCAGTAGTGTTTTCCTCCCGCTCGCCCCAGAGAGGCCTCAGCCCCTAAACACACACACACACACACACACACACACACACACACACACACACACACACACACACACGCACAGTCTTAAGTCTCACGAGTCTTCTCAAGCAGGTGCTGAGAAATAGGCAGAGAAAGGCATCCATTGGATTTGTATTAAATTATTCAACCTGTGATTAATTATCATTTGGCCTCCCAATGGCAGGAGCGAGGGGAATTCCTCTGTTAGTCTCCAGCTTATTGTTGTATTCCCCCCCACACACAGTTTGGCGCTGTGTATTCTGTTAACATGTCCAATGGAGTCCACACCTACCTGTGACTTGTGGCTACTTTCATTTATGATGAAGGTAAAACAAAATCACAAGATAGAGCCAGTATGCCATGATACATCTCCCACAAAATATATTTTATGAAATTAATACTTTACCATTAAAATTTTGCGAAATACACCACAAGTAAGGTGAAAAACATTTATACATATCAAGTAATAAATATTTTAAATAAAACTATAAAGCATGAATTAGTCCGATAGTAAAAATCTGTTTATTCTTTGGAGTATGCAATCTGCCCATCACTTCAATATCTCATGTTCATATGCAGAACAGGTATGATCCCATTAGTTAAGTAATTCTATTAGAAGATAAGTAAGGGCCACCCTGTAACCGAACACAGCCGACACTATAGAGTCAAGGAGAACAGGCCCGCCCTGAGGTCACTTCAATATACACATCTGGAAACGTGACATCCACTACTGTAACAGGGAATAAGGACGCTTGGCCCATTGGTTTTACAAATGTAATCCTTAAAACTAAATCCATTCTCAAAGAACCACCTTCTTCGTGCCCTGTCAAGGTCAAATACATCTGTGAGTGTACACGTTAATAATTAGATTTTATGCACTACACAGGAGACATATTTGAATCTTAAACGACCCAAAATAGAGTGCAAGATTCACACATTCAATCTATCCATGAGGACGATATGCTAAATTAAATAAAAGGTCAAAAGTGAATCAGCATTGTCAGTAAACAATAGTGTGGTGAAAGGGCAGACAAACCATTTCAATAATAGTACATTTCATACAAATAATCTAAAAGCTTAAAGTGTATCTGAAAGTGTGGGGCTTCCAGACTGCTTTTTCTATCTCTATAGCTTTATCTCCATGTTTCGGAGGTCAGTAAACAAGAAGTGCATGCGTTCTCCTTTAAGAAGCCCCCACCGTTGCACAGCAGAGGGAGGGCGAATACATTTCTGGAACAGCGGTGGAGGAGAAAAAAAAAATCCACCAGCGAACGGTTTCAAGCCCCCCCAATAGAAACTGTGCCTGATTTGTGGCCAATGTTGGAGATGTAAAAAAAAAAAAAAAAAAGGAGGGGGGAGGAAAAACACTAAAGGGGTAGCTATGGAGATAGAACGTTTTCCTGGCTGCTTTCTTTGACAGGTGTTGAGTGGGGTAAAAGTCTTAAAACAGAATCCAGCATGTACGCCAAAGGGAAAGGAGCTGTCGTCCCTTCCGATAGCCAAGCGAGAGAAAAGTAAGTGAATTATATGCTATTCAAGAGTTTTACCTGATTATGAGGGAACTCCAACTTTCTAAACTATAGCCAGCTGCTATAATTTAAAGGTGTGTACAATCCTCGCCTGCTCTTTTAAATGTTGTCCATCCCGCGGCGGCATATCAAACTTTTCACTGTTGCTAGTTGCACTTTTCCATACTTGGAGATTATAACAGTATTATCCTATTGTGCAGCAAAGCGCGCGCCAAACTATACCAAACTGTTCGCTTGCAAAATATTTCGGAGCTACGATGTAACATGTTAGAATATAAATAATGGATACAATGTATCACGCAGGTGAAAATAAAGCTAAAGGTACAATAATGCTGATACATTGAAAAAATATTTGCATGTTCTTTATACATAGAGGTAAAAAATACTGTGGGTCTTGAATCGCAGAGACGCCGACTCCCCAAAGTTTTTATAGGAAACATCCAGTTGCAATCGGCTTATTCATTTATTAGACATTGTTCGAAAAAAAACCTTTGAGTTTATCATTATTGTAAAAACATACATTTTCGCAATGCATGCCATATAAAGCAACGAGGATAAAAGTTTTACTCTCTCCAGTCCAGTCATGTTGTGTGAGCTAGTGCTGAACTTTTTAAGCATCCACTCAAATAGCCTACAATACCTGAGAAAATACACTTTGTTATAAAGTAGTATTTACGGTTGTAATGATAACTTATTTTTTATTTATTTTAAGATATACATTTCTGTAATTTAAGCATTTTCATTGTAGGATTTTGTAACATATCCTCATCTTTCTTGTAGATAGGCTATGTTAGGTTCAAATATATGCTTTGTATAACATTTGAATAAAATAGTAGTAGGCCTATAAGATACAATATTTCAAATATTAACCTGTGACTGATATTTCATGTTCTTTCGTTTGGCTCAAACTACCCAAATAATTCTTAGTACTAGAGTTGCTTGTGCACCATCAAACACAAGGTTAGGCTATCACTTTAAACAAGGATTGAGAGAGAGAGAGAGGGAGAGAGAGAGAGAGTCTTATGCCACTAGTAGACTAAGCAGCAACTTGTGTTTGAGAACTAATAAGGTTTAATTCTAAGGGCAATTCTTACCAAAGCTGTATCAAGACTTACCAAGGTTCTTTCAAGCTGCACTACACATTGTATCAGTGCGGTTGTGTTATTAATAAGTTGTTGTAAAAATGACTTTTGTAGTACCTATTTTTATTTGCTTTTTTAATGCTGAGGGCAGATTTCCAGCTAGCTACATATGTCCCTATGTAGGTCTTCCAATCTTAAGAAGTGTGTAGAAATATATACGTGTGTTTATGTGGTTGTGTGTGTGTGTGTTTGTGTGTGTGTGTGTGTGTGTTTGTTTGTTTGTTTGTGTAGAGGGAGTCCTAACTGAAACCCATCCCATGTGGTTGATGCAGCAGGCATAATGACCTTCCAATTGGCATTATGATGCTTCGACATGGCTTTGTTTTTATAAATATTGAGTAAACAGTTTATTGAAAAGTGTTTTGTATGGAACATTTAAATTGCTGCTGCACACAATTAGCTAAAATAACAACACTTAAATGTAATGCATTAAAGGAATATATTGTTTTTATTGTTTGTTTAAAAGTGTATGTTATGTATTAACCTATGTGTTCAGCTAACGTAGAGAGTATATTTTCTAAACTTTTCCTCAACGGTAAGACATACCTGCCGTAATAATGCGTACCTTTTCAACCTTTTTTTAATATATACAGTATATACACATATATACATACTGTATTTTTATGTACTGTGTTTTTTTACATACAAACAAGCTAAACTAGTAATTTATTAATTTATGTTGGTCGGTAGTGAAAGTTGAAGACACACACTCTCTTAAGCCCTGAGTGTGACCCTCATACCGTGTGTGTTAGTGTGTGTGTAGTCAGCCAGACAGGTGTTGTACCAAGTTGGAGCTTGACCTTGATCACGCTATACTTATTATATATTTTTTTATCTGGTATTCAAATTTATGTAATGCTATGGAAACCTATTTGACTAAAAAGGTGTAGGACAGTTTCAGTCCAAATAATTGTGAGCCTTAGTGTGTTTTAGGCGAATGTCTGTGTGTGTGTGTGTGTGTGTGTGTGTGTGTGTGTGTGTGTGTGTACGTGCATCTGTTTGTGGACATGTGCAAGTGTTAATGTAGAGAGAACTCAAGAAGGAGTAGAGCTGAGCGGTGATCCTGAGTCGAGTACCTTTTGATCACAGCAAATGGATAGCCCTGCCCCACAGAGAGATGTATTGACATATTCTGTCTTTCAGGGAAGTCCTTGCATCTACCTCACAGTAGTTACAGGAAAGGGGATGCTTTGGATGGAGGGCTTTTTGTTTGTCTGACCTTGAGGGAAAGTATTGAAATTAACTGTTCTATGTGTCTGACACAGTCTTTGCATCTCGATCAAAATTGTTCCCTGCACACGCACAGATGTCCACATTCTACATGGTTCAGCGTATCGAGCTGGGTTAGAGACATGTCCGTCTCCAAGCCACATGGACAACCTGTAGCTCATCCATTCAGCCGACGGGACTAGAAATGGTTTCTGTTTGAACTGTTTCACTGCGCGATATCTCAAGCATTGTGGAATGTTTGGAATAAACTACCAAGGGGGCGTTTTGAACTCAGGATTTCTTCTTTCTTTTTTCACGTTCCCCCTCCATTCTTTAATGGAGTTCTCCGGCGCTGAATACATGGTTTTGATTCTCCACAGATGGTGCAGCCATCTGCATTTTGGCCTTTTGAGAGCAACATAAAGAGCCATACAGCCACATAGGCAGCAATGAGGCGCTAGCTGCTAAAGAACCCTGTGATTTCTTCCGCTCCCTTTGACTCAGAGTGTTCACATTCAGAGGTGTCAACAGTCAATTAATTTAGCTTTTTTTTTGCCACATGCTTTTGGTGTAACTGCACACATTTGTTGGTTTTCTCACTTGAAGTAAGTGACAGTGTATAAATATTGAAGCTAAACGTATGAAGCTAGTAATCAGCATGGTCCCGCGGCACAGAATCCTGAAGTGCTTGTGTATGCTTCTTATCAGTCTATTGCCGTCTAGAGAAAAGAGACTCTATATTGACTTATTAATCCACATCAGTTCTTTGGTTTGCATTCTACGGGCTCAATCAGTGAGTCCTGGCCTAACTTTGTAATTTAGCGAAGGAATGGTGGTGATTTGTTTTATGTAGCCTAAACTGTGTTGGAGGAGATTAGCTTTGACGTTTTGCGAGCAAGTTTGTCTTGTTTGCAAAGCTTTGCACCTGTAGCCGCGAGCGCATCCCTGCTCCCAAAGTGGACGTGACGTCGGAGCACAACGGCGATCGAGTCGCAGGCCAGCCAACGGCCTAGAGGCGGTTGATTGGCGTCGGCAGCGAGAGTCCATTCTAGGTTTGGTCAAGCCAAGGTGTACGTCGCTCCTCGGTGTGCACGCTGGTGCGAGGACCCCCACAGGGGGAAGGCTTCCCACCGTTCCTCTGTGTTGTTGGGACCCACACACGTGGGCTGGCGCCGGGCTGCTCAGGAGTGAACCCGGACACGTTCGGCCTGGTGGACCCTCTCTCCGCTCGGAGACGCTGATGCGTTGTGACACAGGGACGGACATGAGGGAGCAGCACAAACACAAACACCGTGCCAACAATGTGCCGCGTGCCCCTCGAGCTGTCAGCTGTCTTGTAGCACACACACACACACACACACACACACACACACACACACACACGTATTTACAAATGTAGCGCGTGCCGATCCGATCCCTGAACACGCCGTCGAGGTCCACACCAATTCCACGTCTCCGCCTTGTGCGTGGTCGGTAATGTAAAACCAAACGTTTGAGCGTACGAAAGCGGCTGCCTAACAAGGCTGCTGCCTCCACCTCCGTCTGCCTCCTCCTCCTCCTCCTCCTCCTCCATCACTTCCTCTGTGCCTAGCTTATCTAGCTGAGCCCACGCTCCAGCCTCTGAATTATTGAAATCAAGACAGGAAAGTTAATTTGCTAACTGTCTGTGCTTTAGCTGGCTAAACTTAGGCGGAGGTGCTTTTCTTCTCTGGAGGGAACGGCGGCTGTCTGGGAGCCCGGGGCAAGATGTCAGGTGTGTCCCCCGGGGCTGGACGAGGAGGAGGAGGAGGAGGAGGAGGAGGAGGAGGAGGGGGTCTTCTCAACGTGTGGACATAGAGCAAAGCTGTGCTTGCCTGTGGCGGGGGGAGCGAGGTGGGATGGGCTGCACGACCAGGTCCTCTCTCCCTCGTCCTCCTCCTCTCCTCCTCCTCTCCTCCTCCTCTCCTCCTCCTCCTCTAACATAGGCATGTAGTCACCAGGGTTCTTCGTCTCATTTCGAGACAGGTCTCCCAGCTCGTCGACGTGTTGAGCCTTATCTGTGTGTGTGTGTGTGTGTGTGTGTGTGTCTGTGTCTGTGTGTGTGTGTGTGTGTGTGTGTGTGTGTGTGCGCGCCTCCCCTCGTAGCCCTCTGCTCTCGGCCTCGTGGAGGCATGACTGGCCCTGAGTCGTGTCAGTGGAGCAGGGGCTGCAGGCAGCTCTGTAGTCCAGGCCGGCCCAACGGCCCTCTGTCTCCGGCTCAACGTGTCCACCCCTCCGGCCGTCCCACCTATAGGAGGCCTTAAACGAGAGACACCAGCACCAGTGGTCCCCACGAGCTGCTCGCGCTCTGCACTCTCCCCGCCTCTCGTCAGCGCAACAAAAGGTGTCCCCTGAAGCCTGGATTGAATGAGGCTCCCTCAATAATGCATGGCGGCAGGGGCAGGTGCCCGTCACCCGGCCACCCAGCCCCTCAGATCACACCGGGCCCCCGCCATGAAAATTTCATGGCGTCGCTCATGGGAACGTGTGTTTTCCCGTGCCGTGTCTCCGCCTGCCCCCCCGGGGTATTACACAGAGCCAGCCCGGAGGTCCACAGAGAGAGGGCCCCGCCGTGCGAAGGCGCTCCTGGTGTGGCGGATGCACGTTCTTCTGCTACAAATGGCCGCCTTAATCCCGCCTCGCTCGCAGCGCATTGAGCCGGTAATAAATTCATTCAAATGGCACGCCTAAATGGTACACCCTCGCCACTGACATATTTTCATTAAACGGACCGGAGTTGTGGAATAAACAGTGCCGAGTACCTTTCACTGGAGGCTGCGAGTCTGCTGCTGGTTGCGAGACGGCCATTCAAATATCACAGCCAGCCATTGGCCCCCTCGCTGCTGCTCATTTGTATATCCTGACATTTTCCCCGCGCCGGTACAGTTAGTTCTCCGGCTGCCTAATCCCTGACTAGCCCACAGATACGCAGACACTACAACCCAGACAGAGTAGGTCTGGATCAAACAAAACGCCTGTTATAGCGTCGCCCGTTTTAGAACGGTTTGTTTGCACGCGGCAAAATCAGTTTGGAGAATGAAAGTAGGAGGCCGTGCCTGATGTAACCCGGTGGAAACAATAGAAGTCAGGGGAGAGGTACAGAGTGCGTGCCCATCCTGAGTGAGGCGTGGGGGCCACTGGGTTCATCAGCGTGGGGCTGTTGGGGGAACGGGGACAGGGGGCTCTCTCCCTGTACCCTGGACCTGGAGCAAATCAAAGCCTAAATGAACAAGTTGTCGTCAGTCTGTTATGACTCATGCTATGGTTTATCCCATGTTTGGTTTGTGTGTGTATGTGTATGTGTTTGTTTGTTTGTTTGTTTATTTGTTTGTGTGTGTGTTTGTGGGGGTGGGGGGGGGTAATTTATTTCCAGTAATTGCTACTTTTCCATCGTTCATTTAGGCGTAATCTACAAAACCTCTGTGTAGCACTGCTGGTTTGGAAACATCGATGTTGTTTATATAGCCGTTTACATTTTTATTTATTTAAATTCAAATGTTGGAAAGCATTTTTTTTTATCTGGCCTGGGATTACAAATCTTGACTTTTCTTTTTTTAAAGTTGGTAATAAACTACTGAATACAAATGAAGTTGATGATAAACTATGTATCCTGTAGCCGTGAATCTCAAATGATGATAAACTGTTGAATACAAATGAAGATGATAAAAAACTATTGAATACAGATGAAGTTGATAATAAACTTTTGAATACCAAAGAAGTGAAGGAGCAGACAAGAGACTGTGATGGAGGACATATTGCCATGTGATCTCTGACCCCCTGTCCCTCTCTCCCTCTGTCTTCCAGGTTAGCTTTATATGTGTACGAGTATTTGCTCCATGTCGGCGCACAGAAATCAGCACAGACCTTCCTGTCCGAGGTGAGTCCCGCTCTCCTCCACTCCCCACTTCCTGTAGTGACGGAGGAATGGGATTCCGTCCCCATTGTGTGTGGCCAGGGATGGAATTTACATTTAGAGCTTGCCCCAGGGGTCAAGGAACTGTTTGGCCAGCGCTGCATTGAAACCCGCCAACCCTTTCACACAAGTACCTCCAATTCAACAGAATCATGGGCTTAATGGGCCAAGACCAAGTTTAAACCTGGGAAGTAACAACAGTGTCCATTGTCTTTTATGGTGGGGCCATAAAAATGGCATCTGCCGTGTATTTGATATGAACGCTTGGCCCGGGTCCCTGGGCTTATTAGTCTGATAGCCCCCTGAACTGTCAGGGAGGGTAGGGCCTTCCTAATGTGTTGCATCCTCTCCTTTAATGGACATCCTTCCTCGTAATGGCCCGCTGCTCAGGCAGGCCCTCCACCACACCACCTGGCTTTATGCAGCCCCACTAAAGGCTCTCCCACTCGGAGGAGAGACAGACTGGCAGGATAATGCAGGCTTAGGGCATTGATTGGAAGTTTAACATTGATTGAATGCGGCCTGACAGCCGTATTCTCTGACCTCACGTGAAAGTACTTCTGGCGTTGAGCGCGCTGAAGGAACATGTGCGTTTACGCTCTTCATACTACGGTCTGTGATGTACTATTTAACATACGTTTAGTGGGGGAAAGTCTCAATACTGTTTTCACTCTGCATGGCATTTGCAGGCTGTGGAGCAATATGCAACTAAGCTGATGCACCCTCAAATATGCATTGAACAGTCAGCCAACTAGCCAGTCAATCAATCAGTCAGGTATTTAGTCTGCCATTCTGTCGACCAGTGAGCTAGTCACTCAGTCATGCAGCTAATTAGCCAGCCAGCCCGCCAGCCAGCTAACTAGCCAGCCATCGAACAAGCTAGCCAGCTAGCTAGCCAACCAACCAGCCTGCCAGCCAGCCATCCAGCCAGTGAGTTGTCAGAGAGGCTCTAGAGCTCTGGAGTGGTGTCGATGGTCCTGCTCGTTTGGTTCACAGCTGCTTTTAAACCCTGTTAGGTGTTTCAAGTTTCTGATTGAATTTACACTCTGTAGAAGGGTGAATAGGTACAATTGTTTAATCATAGTGTTCTTAACCTCAGGACCCGCGGAAAATGATCCCTTTCAAGCGCAATGAAAAGGTTGTGATTTGACCCATAATTTAGTTCCCATAAAGAACCTATGTGCTGGTTTGGATTCCGATAGTACCTTTTAATTGCGGGCGTTCATTCAGGTTTTGAGGTTTTGTGTGTTGTGATCTCCCGAGCTGCTGTTTTGACAAGTGCAGCCGTTCTGTTCTGCAGGGTTTCATGACTCTACCTGTGTCTGTGTGTTCAAACATGCTTTTAACTACAGAACGCGTGTCCCTAGAGCATGACACCTACATGGTATACTTTGAAGCACGCAGACGGAACATTCTTTCAGTGTGTCTCAGCCAGCTCTGCCTTATCAACCTCACAGAGGACAAGAACGTTCTCTAAAGCAACTTGGTTTTCCTTGGAAATATTGAACTGCGGAGCTTTTTTTTATGTGTATATTAGAAATAAGCACATACCACATGGAGCTTCAAAATATTTGACTTATGCCATACAGGAAGTCAGAAAATGTTCAGTGTTATTCAGCATTTATTGTGCATGAAATGGTTAAGAAGATTTAGCTGAACCCTAATGAGGAAGTCCTAGGGTGTCTAAGTGTGCTAACTTGTCACTTTTGAAAATATATAATCAGATTTAAAAGAACACATCTATTTTGAACTGCAACAGTGGGTGTAGCCAAGCTGCGTAAAACCGCTGTTGTCTATTAATGCAACAGGTTTTTTTTGCATGTTTGCGAGCTGAATGAGGCTAATCCACCAAATGCCCCCTTAAAGTTGTCACTTGTCCCAAATCACGCTGTTAAGACATAAATCTATCAATCTGGCCCTCGTAGTGGAATGGACTGCTTATGCAGTCAGGGGCCTTGAATTGGAGTCAGCCACCAGAAATGGGCTAAGACGCTGTCCACAGATCTGGGAGCAGCTTGGGCAGATTAGGCATTGGGGCTAAAGGGAGCCTGACTGGTCACATAACCCTCACCGGGGGAGGGGGAGTGTTCTCCAAGAGGTGAACGGTTCTTGGGGAGTTGCAGGATTGAGGTTAAGTCGAGGGGTGCAGGTAGGACGACCCACACACACACACACACAAACACACAAACACAAGTATACGCCATCACCTACAAAAAACCCTTCCACAAAGAATGTGTGGCCAGGCCTTTGGCCAACTTGGTGTGGTTAGAGATGTCCATGGAGTGGCAGGAGTCCCCTGAGAGACACGGCTACACACATAGACTTCATCTGACCCTGCATTGTTTAGGGTAACGAGTTTCTGTGGGCTCGCTATACCACATCAGATATTCCAGTGCCTCGCACAGACACCAGCTTTTTTGATTATTATTCCTCATTTTCTTAGCTTTACTACAGCCATAAATGTCTTTCCGGCCGTTATCAGAAACTTAAGTGTTGCTATCAATCATGATTCGTTCTCCAGCCATCTGCATCACTCCTATTCAATAACTATGTTAATATGAGCCTGTCAATCTTTCTGTGTAGATTCAGGATGTGGGCCCATCCTAGCTCTCTCTCTCTCTCTCTCTGTCATTTTCAACCTCCCTCCTCTGCCTCCATCCCTCCTTCCCCCTCCTCTTCACCTTGCTCTGTTATTCCACACGCTCACAAAAACGTAAGAAAAACACACACACACACACACACACACACACACACACACACACACTCAGGACACGCGCCACATCAGCAGACGGGAGAGTTCTCTCCCAATGGGCGTACGGGGAGAACACACACACCTGCTCACTGCTATCTAATGAGAGAGCGATCACCTGGATGCTGCCGGCTCAATTAGCCCCTGCGCCGCCCCTAGCGCGCAGACACGCCCACACACCCACCCACTCCGCCTCCCGGTAAACTGCAGGCCCCTGCGGGACCCGCCCGCTCCCTGCTCACCTGCACAGCACTGCAACTCCTCCTCACAGCTCCTACTCATCCTCCTCTGAAGAGTGGGGCCACACACACACTCTCACGCAAACACAAACGCGCGCACACACACACACACACACACACACACACGTACCACACGAAATGGGCTAAGACGGGGTCCAGAGATCCATACCCCAATCTAAAACATATCACAGCACCAAACCATTTCACCATACCAAACCATATCACTGTTCCTCTGCAGATATTCCCATTTTAAAACATGCATTTTCCTCGCGGCAACATTCCTTTCAAAACTAAGAGTTCACGGTCTTGAAGGCAGCACCAATGTATATATGCTAAAGTGGCTTAGCCAACCCTGAACTGCGGGACCAGAGCAGCCCAGGCCAGCCCAGGCCAGGCAGGGCTCACTGTCTCTGGCTCCATCTAATCTCAGCGTCCAGAGAGGAGGAGGAGCTGGGGAGGTGTGTGAGGGCCGAGTGGAGAGGCTGCTGCTGGGCCTGGCGCCTCAGAGATGGCCCACTCCGCCGGCTCTCCATCTAGCCCTGAGAGGCAGGCGGAGAGGAGGTTAACAGGATGGGCAGAGTGTGACTGACCTGCTCTCTCTTTTCTCCCACTCCTTCTCTCTCTCTCTTTCTCCCTCTTCCTTTGTTGATTGCTCTTTCTGTTTCTCTACCCTTGTATTTTCTCTCTCTCTCTCTCTCTCTCTTTCTCTCTCTCGCTCTCTCTCTCTCTCTCTCTCTATGTCTCTCTCTCCTCCTCCAGATCCGATGGGAGAAGAACATTACGCTCGGGGAGCCACCTGGATTCCTACACTCATGGTGGTGGTACGTACTATCTCTTCTGTAACACACACACACACACACACACACACACACACACACACACACCTTCCAAGCACACACTCACAACATGAAAGTCCTCTTGATGACATGAAAGAATGTGAAAGGGGAAGAGAGGTAATTGCAGGGAATGTTGAGTGCGCCTTCTCCACAGATGTACGTTAAGTAGTCCACTGCTAGCTACCCTGGCTGAGTGACAGGCTGGCTAACGTCCCTGGCCCGTTAGCTCAGGCTCAACCTCTCCGGCCCCTCACATGTGAAAACCCTGTCAAAGTTGGGGTTTCCTAATCAAAGTCAAAGTAGTTCGTCGTTCCAACCCAAAATATACAGTGCGTGGATTTGGGAGCAGCAGCCCGGGGCGGGACTCAGTCAACCTGATATTCCACTTAGCCAAAGCCGGGCTCCGCGGGGTTAGACGTCTGGCCCCCTCTGCTGAGGGAACTGTCACTAACTGACGTGTTAATGCCAGATACATAGTGGAGTGGGGTTTTTGTGGCGGGGGAACGGGGCCAGCAGGGAGCTGACGGCCTAACACATTCAGTGTTTACTGTCCGTCTGTCTGTCCGTCCGTCCGTCTGTCTGTCGGTGTGTGTCTGTCGGTGTGTGTCTGTCTCTCTGTCTCTCTGTTCGTCTGTCTGCCTTTGTCTGTCCGTCTGTCTGTGTGTCTGTCTGTGTCTGTGTCTGTCTGTCAGTGTGTGTCTGTCTGTCTGAGGACGTGAAGGGGACTGCCCAGGCCAGGGTTTCCCCGTCTATCTTACAGAGCTCACATCTTGACTTCACAGCCAGCCAACCACAATGACAAGCAGGTAGCCAGGCGGCAGGCGCACCGTAAACTGTCAGCCGGCCTTCACTGTGGGCAAATGAAAGGCAAAGAAACGGGCACAGTCACTTACCCAGCCTGCCAGCCAACCAGCCAGTCACACAGCCAGTCACTCAGCCAGCCTGCCAGCTAGCTAGCCAGCCAGCCAGCCAGTGACTCAGCCAGCCTGCCAGCCCTTTAGCTATAAGCAGGGCAGCTAAGCTTTGTTTGCAGTGTGTCCAGCCCTGTTCATTCTCCTGGCAGCCCTGGTTGGCTCTCACCAGAGCAGGACCCCCGTTCAGACCCACACCATGTTTTAACTGGGCAGCCTACCGACCCTGCTCATAACAGCCCTCTAGGATGGGCTGGCTTCTCTCAGCCTGACAGCTCTCACTGGGGCTGCTACCACTAGTAATACTGACACATTGACATACGCAAACACACTGCTTAGCAGGAGTGAACTCTCTGGCTGCCCCTATCTACAAGGCACGTTTTGGATTGTGTGTTCGTGTGTTTGGGTAGACACGCGTCTGTTTCTGAATGTGTGTGTACGTGCGTGTCTGAGACAGAGAGAGAGAGCAGTCGGAGAGTGGGCTGACTATTGGGCGAGCTGGGTCCCGGTGTGGTGTGGCCCAGGCGAGGGGCGTCTGTCTGGGCCGGCAGCACGTGGCCGGGAAGAGATCGCTGTTAGGGAGGGAGGGGGGCAGGGGGGCCAAGGAGCCCCTGTACGCCTTTACCCCACCAACCCCCTCCCCCAAACAAAAGGTCCAGATGGTAAGGGAAAGCCGGCCCCTCCCCCCTCCGCTCCCCCTCCCACAACCTTTGTCTGGAGGCCTGTCCTTTGTTTGCGGAAGAGACCCCCGAATGGATTAACTCCTTGCATTCCAGTCTCCTTTGTGTTAAACAGCCAAATCCCCCTCCTGGGCACTCCTCCTGCCTCTGTCTCGGGACGTTTCCTGCAGGGCGGAGGCTGAATGTGAGCTCCGGTCTGAGGGCTGTCCGGGGAGGGGTGGCGGGGGTGGCGGTGGGGGTCAGCCATCCACATCTGTTGTTTGGGATGGAGGGATAAAGAGAGCACTCACATAGGGGCTGCAGGTGTTGATTGTGTCATTAGCCGCCTCTGTTTGTCAACCAACCCCCCCGAACATCGATTGTTTCAGACAGTTTTCACCGGACATGCATTGACTCCTCCGCTTAACTCGACCTCCCCCACCCCTAGCACCCCCCAAAAAAACTCCTCAGCACAACAGTATGTACCGGGATCAACTTTGAAATAGCCCTCAGCTGAAATTCCTCTCCGCGAGGAGCAGAGAAAACACAACAGCAGTGCCCCAGAACCAAACCCAGGGCCTCTCCTTTAAAAAGCAGGTATCACACAGGAAGCAGAGGCTTTGTGTTGTTTGAACAACCCCAAAGGAACTCACTGGTCAAATGCGACCGCCTCCCAGATGCATACTGTACCGCCAGGCAGGCAAAACCAAGCGCGCCCCAACCCAAGACGTTTCTGTCGTTCTACTCCCACCCTCTGTTGCTCTTATACACCCAGCAGACCGACGCTCGTAAACAAAGTATATTACTCCCCTCCCAAGTCCCCGTCATGTGAAATGGTAAATAAACGAATAATTTGTTGCCCCGGAGTTCTGTCACGTGTTAACAATATGCCACGTGGCATCCATTTCCTCCCTGTCTCCTCTGTTGTGTTCTCCTTGTCAGACGTTGTGTTTATTATCCCCGGTCTAAAGGGAGCGCTCCTCAGGAGTTATACAGCAGCTGATTTACATGGGCCCTGCCGCCTCTCCTCTCCGTCACAATGCAGGGGGGGGGGGGTGCCCCACCAGAGGTAATAAAGAGACAACTGGAAGAGGCTCCGGCGTTCTCCGCCTCTCCCCTTTGATCTGACGCTTTGTCCCGCTAAGAGGAGCCGCGGCTGATAAGAGGACGCGCCATGGTGAATGTAGTTCTCCTCTGCTTCCTCCCTGTCAGGAGGCCTGGCTCACTCGCTGGCTGGCTGGCTGGCTGACTGGCTGGCTGACTGGCTGGCTGGCTGACTGGCTGGCTGACTGGCTGGCTGGCTGACTTACTGGCTGTTTATTAGAGCAACTCCTTAACTGGCTTGACTGTATGTTGATGAGCTGGCTAGTTGGCGGGCCAACTGATTGGCTAGTGGCTGTAGCTGGCTAACTGGCTGTCGTGCTGGCCAGCGAAATAGGCTGGCTGACTGACTGACTAACTGGCTGGCTGACTGACTGGCTGGCTGGCTGACTGAAGGGAGTCCCACAGTCAGAGCGACATGCAGGATTAGGGCGCGCTGCTGCCTCTACTTCTCTGGCGCTGTTTGTTCTGGCCAGCACACCGTAGCCGTCGACAGACCACAGTTAATTGCAAATAATTATCGTGATGGCATTTCATTTGAGTAAATGTCTTGTGGAGGATGCGGACGGCCAGACGCTAATCCCATCTGTACTGGATACAATGTGCGTGTCGGTGCCTGTTTGTTTTTGTTTGCGGCGCCCGTTCGCATTGTTTAGACTGGCATTTCATTTGAATATGTCGCGATTTGCGCGACCTCAAGCCACAATGCGGACCTCACACCCAGGAGATCTGCCAGCCCTATTGTTTATATTATTTATGTACACCTGACGGGAATGTCCCCCCCCCCCCAAAAAAGAAAAAGCATGTCGTGTCCTTTGCGGTCCAGGTATCTCTCCGTGAATCTTTCCCCCCCCCCTAACCAAAATGACGATGTCTCACCGAGCGGTTTGGCTATCGTCTCCGCCAGGCTCACCACCCGGCCTGCCCCCGCCTGTGGAGCCGGGGTGGCTCACTCAAAC
>JAVQIZ010007641.1:0-13483 GCA_036023535.2 Galaxias brevipinnis
CGAAGTAAATGAGACATATGACCACCGAACACACGAGTCCCACAGCGATTAGGATAGTGCAGTGTAGTGTCCTGTTGGAGGTGGTTGTTAACGGTGTCATCTTGTTGTCCTACGAAGACAAAAGAAGAATGATGAACACATGAAAATAAGAACAATGAGAATATTAAGACATATTTAGCCTGCATTTGGTACGTTACTACTGTTGTAGTTCGTTTAGATGGTTCGTAAGAAGAAAACACGAGACTCCAACTTAGAGATAAAAGGCTTACGTACAAACTTTATTACTTCAGTACTGGAGGGCGATTCAATATAGACAGCAAGGGTGATCTGGAGAGAATGACAAAGACTCTAAGTCCTTCTCTCAGTCTTATACTAGAAGCCCACACCCTGAGCATGGCCCTAGCAACCTATTATGCCCCGGGGTCTCTTCCCCTCCCCTTCTTCCACTTGCTCCCTTGACCCCGAGGAAAGAGACATCTACCAGAGCAACAACACGTCTATGTTATTTATTGTGCAGTGTCTAGATACCGTTCCTATGTCATTTATATCACCTTCTGACACACTGCAAGTACAAGACACACACAGACACCTATTATTCGTTAATGCAATAAATCAATCCCTTACACCGCCAAGTAGCTCAATGCGGGTAGATAAAGCCTGCGAGTTAAATGCAGCTTTGGGCAAACGGCAATCTTTTTTCACTAGGCCGGTGAAAAAGTCCCAAGCAGCAATGGAAGCTTCGTTTAGAGCTGCACATATTTTGACAAAGTACAAGAAACTGTTTTCGGATGGTGATGTACTCAAAGTAGCAATGATGGTGATCGCTAACACCTTGTGTAAAGACGAGAAGAATGGACCCAAAGTCATCTTTGATTTCTTCAACGTCCAATTGGGGGCAAATACATTCGCCAGAAGAGTGTCTGCTATGTCCGATATCTTGACAGGGCAGCTGGACCGAGATGTGAGTACGTGCAGTTGATTTAGAATCCAGTGTGATGAGTCAGTGGACACCAGCAGTATGGCGCAGCTAATGGTGTATAAATGAATGATGTTCCATGATTTTTCCACGAAAGAGGAACTCCTTACACTACAACTACAGCAACAAGCAGCAACAAGGGGGGTTAATATCTACAATGCGGTGAAGGGGTATTTCGTGGAGAAGAGAGTACCTTTGTAAAAGCTTGAGGCTGTGACAACGCAATGCAAAGGCGACCCGGATTTCCCGAAATTTCTACATTATTACTGCATTATTCACTAGCAGACGATATGGGCAAAAGTGATGGGCTTTGATCACATAATGACTCCAGTTGTGAAAATAATAAACAGCATCCATTCGAAAGCTAAGCAGCACAGGTGGCAACTTGGATGTTGGTGAGGTAGAGATGGAAATTCTTACTATTCAAAGTAACATTCACCTCAAAGCCCACCAGGGCTCACCAAACCTTTGATGCTTTGTGAACCCAGCAAAGTACAAATGTGTATGCACAGCAGCTGTGAAAGTTGCCTGTCTTTCTGGTTCAACCTGTCTGTGTGAATCAGCCTTTTCTGTTATGAACTTCATTAAAAACAAATACAGAACATGTGTTACTGATGCACATTTAGAGGACTCAGAGTTGCAGTGTCAAGTTATTCCCTTTTACAGTGCACCTGTGAACAGTATGCAATGCCAAGCTTCCCACTAAACAACTTTACAGCAGGTGTTTGTTTACAGAAGCTTTCTTTGTGTTTTTATTATTAATAAACATGGTTAATAATGATTGTGAGGAATCATTAATAGTAATAAGTGAACATAGATGTCAGGGATGCCAATGTGGTTTTCTATTTTGCCTGTTTTATTTAGTGTGATGTGTCAAAGTTTGCCAGATTACTGGGTTTTATGGTGGTCTTTTAGTTGGCCCTACCGGCGTCCTGACATAGACATATTCTCTTAATATTTGTTGTAGCCTATTAAATGCGTAATATTCATTATTTAGAGGTAAACCAAGCAAATGTATATTATTATGAATGATTAAATTAAACTAGTAGCCCTTCATATTACTCTCTACCCTTCAGGTAGCTCTCAGTCTAAAAAAGGTTGGTGACCCCTACACTATGCAGTATACATTATGTATTATCCACTATTATCCTGCACACACACACACACACACACACACACACTCTTACCCTAGCCCAGAGGTGCCATCACCAGTGTAAAAGTAGTATTACCAAACTTTCTCTCCAAGCACAATGTGGTGTATGCATTAGATAAATAACTCATAAAGCTACCAGTTTTGTACTGTGGGGATATTATATGTTTTAATGTGAAATATTTCAACTAACAATGTAATTATGGATTACATCACTGGATGTAAGTTTCCCACAGATATTTGGTGAACCCAAAACCCTATAGGTGTCAGGGCTAGTAGGCTATACTAGGTTCAAGAGCAGAGTTGGGCTACACATTATTAAAATAATTCCAGAAACTGTCCACAAGGAACCAGTCAGGAGAACAGGAGAGAGTATAAAGCTCTGGCAGGAGACTTGCATTTACTAATTAAAACAGAACAGGGAATCTACACACTATGCAGCAAAGGAAATTAAAGAACAAAACAATACAGGAGAACTGGAATTTACCCTGTCCATAGGGGACAGGTGAAACCAATAATCCCTTTTCAGTTAGGCGGAAGTTACGTCCTCTCAGGGTCATGACAATAGGGTGGTCAAGAAGCAGGTGCCCCCGTTAAGACAACTATAATATCTATCTGTTTACATCCTGAATTAGGTCTCAGCAGAAGCTGACAGCTTCACAATCAAATACTTGTCTTAACACATGCAAGCTCAATTTATGCACAAATTAAATTCATCAAAAGTATGATGTGCACTCTTGACAATTTCTTAACAATAAGATGGATACAGTTATACACGATTTGGCCTCTATTAAATACAATACATTTGCAATGATCCTAAAATGTACATCCAACACCATTTATTTTAACAACTTCTCGTGCACGTGGCGCACTCCTGAAAACGACACAAAAAATGAGATTGAAAAGTCAAGACCGACAGCAGTCTTGTTTCAGGACTGCTAATTTTTCCGAAAAACTTAGCCTGAGAGATGATTTCAAGTTCTTTAATTCTTTTTCAAGCTATGGTCGTCACCACAAGGCAGACATTTATTTGTTTTTGTACATGAAGAAAGAGTTTACAGCCATATTTCACCAATTTCATAACTTCTAGTTCTTACCCCTGATCATAAAATGTAATAAACTGAACATAGAAATTAAAACTTTCTCAAATTGTACAGCCGCTTTGCTCTGAGTGGCTTCCTGCATTGCAGAAGTAATAAAAATAGAGCACTCTCCGATAGTTGTTTTTTTTTGCTGTAGGTCTGTTGGCGCCATGCAAAGTGGCATTTTAGTTGTTTCAGTGGTCTGCAAAAGCAGTTTGCCCTTTCCAAAAGCAGATGTGTGAATGCATCGTGAGAAACAGGCTACGAGCTGTGGCGTGAGAGCGTTTGAAAAGGGTCATTTGGGTTAGGGTTAGGGTCATTTGGGTTAGGGTTAGGGTCATTTGGGTTAGGGTTAGGGTCATTTGAGTCTCACGCATTATTTGGCGGCTCTGGAAAAGAATAACAAAATGTGAAGTCTAGGTAGATTATCGGCCACGTCTCTTCGTCTTCCTCAGAGCTGTGTCCCGCTGTCTCTGGTCGTAGCAGTCTGGCTGGAGACGAGAGGAAAGTTCAAACTAACCGTCCACGCGCACCTCAGCGGTAATCGTGTCAAGGCACTCAAATAGCGCAACCTGTCATAGCTCATTAAGTTGAAATGTTTGCCAATGCCAATCAGATTATTCCCTACATACAATTAGTCTTTTTATTACAGTTTACTGAGGACTGCTAGGTTAAATTAAATAAACGCTATAAATGGTCAGCAAAAAAAATTTTGTATTGCCAAGCAATACTTGTTTGAGAGGTAGTATTGCCATGGCAATACTGGCAATACTAACGGAGGCGGCGATGCCCTAACCCTAATCCATTTGCGCACACACACATTTACCCTAACCCATCTGTCTGTGTGTGTGTGTGTGTGTGTGTGTGTGTGTGTGTGTGTGTGTGTCCTGATAGAATATCACAGAGTCTGGTTACACCTGCAGGCCTGCTAGCAGTTGGCAGCGTGGCAGAAGTCCTTGCACCAATCAGCAGGCCTGACAGCCTGCAGAGCGGAACCTGCCCCATCAGCCTCCACACGCTTCCTCAGCCTGACCCTAACCCACGCTCCCTCACCCTGACCCTAACCGGACTCACCCCTTGATCTCTGACCTGCCGTAGTCCAGCTCCAGTTTGTTGGGGTTTTATTGTAGTGGATTCTACTCGTTCTCTGAAAGGATATTGTGAATTCTACTGGGCTTTGTTGTCAGGCCCAGGTCATGCAGTCTTTGAGCCAGGAGATCCAAGGCTTCTCCAAGGCCCGTCTGAGAAAGCAGTGCACCCGTGTGACCAGCCTGAGCGGCCGGAGGATCATTGAGACCTGGCTAGGCTCCACGGTGCAGGTGGAGGAGGACCCGCACCCTGACACACACCACGCTCTGGGGTACGTCCCTGACACCAGCTTGGACCTACAGGTGGGAGTCATCAAACCGTTCCTACTGCTCGGTGAGCCTCATCATTATCATAAAACATCATTAGACCACCTATGTATTATAAAACACCATTATCTAGACCACATGTATTATAAAATACCATTTTCTAGACCATCTATGTATTATAAACACCATTATCTAGACTGTCTATGTATTATAAAACACCATTATCTAGACTGTCTATGTATTATAAAACACCATTATCTAGACCATCTCTGTATTATGAAACACTATTCAACCATTTATATACTGTATCTATTAAAGATAATGATACTGTATCCATTAATGATAGATAAAGCACAACACCATTATTCGTGAATCTGTTATAAAGGACATCATCATTCACATATCTAAAATATATTCAACGCCGTCATTCATATATCTATTATAGAACACTCTACTGTCAAAGCACCCTTAGAAAAGGACATGGGATATCACCGGATGCTGCCGTCTCGACTAACATTTGTCAGTGTGCGATGAAAAGCAGGGGGTCACATAGGGGACACATATTCGCACTGACACTACTTTGACTAACCCTAAGGCTAACCTACGGTGGCCCTGAGAAGCCAACGCACTGCAACTTAAGAAAACACATGCAAATAGATAAAACACAAGCAAATTAAGAAAACATCTACATCAATTTGACAACACATGCGCTGCATTTAGAAAACGCGCTGCACATTCAGTCAACACAACACATTACAGAAACACGCTGCAAGTACAGAAAACAAAACACATTACAGAAAAGCGCTGCAAATGCAAAAACACAACAGAAATGTGCTGCAAGTACAGACAACACAAGGAAATGTTTCCAGAGGACACCAAAAAGTGATGAACGTGTCCGAACACGCTTGTTGATGTCGGCTATTTTCAGATTTGTCGTTTATTTAAACATTGTGGTCTCATGATTCAGATATTACAGATATCTGCTGTTAACCTAGCTTTGGCCTTTTTCTTACTTGTATTTTGTATATTTCATAAGGTTATTTGAATTGATTAGCCTGTCAATTCAAATAACCTGACGAAGTACTCACAACTGCAGTTTTTCACAATTGTTTACATACATTTTCTAAATCTTTGGCTAATTTTCCCAAAACTCTAAACAGAAAACCACAAACGCAATGCAAAACTCTACAAATGTCTAGCAAAAGCAAACACTGCATTCAAAGCTGTTTTATTTCTTTGCAAAAAAAAAAATTTTTACATCAAAATGACACAAATTCGCCATCATATGAATAGAACTTTCTACCAGTAACAAAGACATTTAGATTTATTTCTAAAATGCCAAATTTTGGAGCACTTGTGTTTTGTATGCAGCACGTTTCTGCAATGTGTTGTGTTGTCTGTACTTGCAGCGTGTTTCTGTAATGTGTTGTTTGTACTTGCAGTGCATTTCTGTAATGTGTTATGTTGACTGAAGTTGCAGCGCGTTGTCTAAATCCTGCGCATGTGTTGTCAAATTGATGTAGATTTTTTCTTAATTGGCTTGTGTTTTCTTCAGTTGCAGTCCGTTCCAACCATCAAACTGACACCCTGGTGATATCAGGCTAACCCTGACCATCAAACTGACACCCTGGTGATATCAGGCTAACCCTAACCATCAAACTGACACCCTGGTGATATCAGGCTAACCCTAACCATCAAACTGACACACCGGTGATATCAGGCTAACCCTAACCATCAAACTGACACACCGGTGATATCAGGCTAACCCTAACCATCAAACTGACACCCCGGTGATATCAGGCTAACCATAACCACCAAACTGACACCCCGATGATATCAGGCTAACCCTAACCATCAAACTGAACAAATAGCTAAACTTTACTTTCTAAAGAGCAGGGTCTCCAGAGGGTTTTTCAAAGCTCTCTTAAAGGATGCTTGGTGCTCACCAGTGGTTTAGAGAGAAGCAATATGTTAACTATCATAATTGGTTCATTGGGAATGTGGGTGGTTGGCTGGCTGTGTTTGTTTCTGATAGGCTCTGTTAACTTGATAGTTTCTGATTGGTTCCTCAGGCTCGCAGGACGCAGCTCATGACTTCAGCACCCTGAAGAAGCATCAGGTTGGAATCTTAATCATCCTGAAAAAGCCCTAAATTAACTACCTACATTTCAAACTGACTGAGTTAGAGTGAGTTATATTAATATGAAACTGTGATTTATAGAGTTATGTTAACAGTGAGTCATGTTAATATGAAACAGTGATTTAGAGTGAGTTATGTTACAGTGAGTTATGTTAATATGAAACAGTGAGTTAGAGTGAGTTATATTAATATGAAAGAGTGAATTAGAGTGAGTTATATTAATATGAAACAGTGAGTTAGAGTGAGTTATATTAATATGAAACAGTGATTTAGAGTGAGTTATGTTAACATGAAACAGTGAGTTAGAGTGAGTTATATTACCATGAAAGACTATTTAAAAGCTCTCCTGGTTTTGTACAGGTGTCCCACATTCTGAATGTGGCATATGGAGTGGAGAACACTTTCACTGATCTCTTCATCTACAAGACCCTGTCCATTCTGGACCACCCTGACACTGACATCACCACTCACCTTACAGACTGCTCTCTATTCATAGACCAGGCCCAGGCTGAGGTAAGATCCTAGCATACAGGCTATACTACAGTCATATAGGCTATACCCCTAGCATACAGGCTGTACTCATAGCATACAGGCTATACTCCTAGCATACAAGCTATAATCCTAGCATACAGGCTATACTTCTAGCATACAGGATATACTCCTAGTATACAGGCTACACTACTGTCACAGAGGCTATAGTCCTAGAATACAGGCTATAAGCCTAGCATACAGGCCATACTCCTAGCATACAGGCTATACTACAGTCACACAGGCTATACTTCTAGCATACAGGCTATACTGCAGTCACAAAGGCTATACTCCTAGCATACAGGCTATACTAGTCATCAGGGTTGGCCATTGGCATAAACACTCTATGCTGTTGCTTAGGGCCACAACTGCAAGGAGGGGTCACACGATTGGTGTGACTTTCTCTTTTGCTTGCTGGAAGCACCTCACACCTTTTTTTACAGTGTTACTAAAGTTGCCACCTGTCTTGTATTGGTCGGAACGTCTTAAATATTAGCCTAAATAGGTTAGTCCCCCATACGGCAGGGTTTGCTGCTCTCTCCCTTGCTCCATATATTGCTACACTCTGATCACCAGATGGCACTCTACCAGTCTGTTACAGATCCTAGATCTGACATAATAGCACAAGTACTCGCTGATCATGCGCTCATCACGCCGTGGGTCATCCAATCACAGGCCCCCTCTGGCTTTTGAAAATCGAGAGCATGTGTGAGTGAAAGAGAGAGAGAGAGGACTTGGGAAAACAATTATTTCATAGTGAGACTTGAAAACGTTGCCAACCCAAAGTATTGCAGGTAGATATACAAATGGCTACTAAAAGAAAGTGTAGTACTGGCGCTGAAGGGCAGAAGAAGAGAAGATTGGAGATGGAAAAAAGAACACAGGATAAAGGTAGGCCTATTTGATTGTTTGTTGAATCTTCATAAAATGTATCTGACAATCTTTTCTTGGCATTTAAGTTGGCTTTTGTTTTGAACCAAACAGAACAGTTAATTTTAACGTGACAAGCTGGATAGAAATAATAAATGTATTATAAAATTTAGACGCTGGTAATGAAACGTTTCTCATTCGAACATGCATGCTTTTTTTCTCACTCCTTGCTAGCCAACCTGAGTAGGATTGCAAGCATCAATAATGTCCTTGGTTGCAGGCTAGCTTTGCTTGTTAATTAGCTACCAATGTTTTCTTAGAACATTACATTTGTGTTTTGATTTATTATTGTAATACATAACATAAAATGTCCAAATTGACTCAAATAGTCTCAGACTAACCATTTGCGTTCTGTTAAATTGTGTTGTTTTTTTTTCGTATTTGGACAAAGGCCTTATGGACATATTTGGATAATTGAATCATTTGCCTATTTTGATACAATTGGGTTTGTTGTGAGGTTAATAAATATGCCTGGAAGATACATACCAATTTAATGTCTTCCAGCCAATATCTAAAATTACTAATAATCTAATGTATAATATTTTCAGGGCAGTTGCGCTAGACATGTTCTGGTGGCCACAAATAAAATCTTGTATAGGGCCACCAAAATCCTAGAGCCGGCCCTGTCACAGACTATCCTGCTGTTACCTCTAGAATAAACTATCGTACACTTCAGCGCTGTTCTCTATTCTCTCTAGTGCTGCCACTGAATTATACATGGACGTTTTCAGGTTCAATAGTTAATGTCCTTGTAGAGAGATCATATCACTACTGCCCCGTGTGTGTCATACAACCTGACACTGGCCACATGCTTTCAGAGATGTGGCAGTAGCTCCAGCTCACCTTTCCACCTCTCAGCTAGTTAGTAGGTGAATCATGTCTTAATGACATAGACATCTAAGTGGTTGACTAGTGATGCGTTCTGCTTCTGGTGGGTGCAGGTAGAGGCTGGTGGTCCACGGTCTGTCTAACCAGCTAGAATACATAGATTTCAATGAGGAAAATAAATCAATTTGTGACCCTTAATATTCCTCTTTACTTTATCTCCCTCCATCTCTCTTCCTCTCTTAACCCCTCCCCCTTCCTATTAGAAAGGAGTGGTGTTGGTCCACTGCAACGCTGGGGTGTCCCGGGCGGCGGCTGTGGTGATTGGCTACCTGGTGCTTCGAGATGGCCAACCTTTTGATGCTGCATTCTCATTGGTGAAAGCAGCTCGCCCCGCCTCCTGCCCCAACCCAGGCTTTATGCAACAACTTCGCTCCCTGTGCTCAGCAGGGGGCACCCCTCAACACTAACCCTAACACACTAACCCTGACTCAGCACCAATACACTAATCCTGACTCAGCACTAACACACTAAGCCTGACCCAGCACTAACACACTAACCCTGACTCAGCACTAACACACGAATCCTAACACAGCACTAACACACTAACCCTGACTCAGGATTAACACGCCAATCCTGACACAGCACTAACACTCATAACGTACAATTACCCATCATACCCATTCATACGCTGATGGATTACATAAATTGTAAGTATCCAATTTGATTAATGAATTAATATTCGTTAATCAGATTGGATCCTTATAATTTGGTGACACATTTTCAGGCAGTGAATATACATTTGAATATAAAATGTCTTTTAATAGATGCCCTGCTATTAATGAACTAATTGATTATTTTAATTATTTCTACTTTATCTTTTTTTGACAAAGCTTTTGTTATCACTGACATGATTATTAATGTGAAGTCATATTTAAACCACATTTTAATAAAATTTTCAAATTTTTGGATTACGTAATTTGTTATAATGAATATACTTGTATAAATATATGTTTTCATAAATATCTATGGGCAACCATATCATATGAATAAGCCTACGAGCAGTTAAGCGGTGGACGTGGTGTGGCACATTGACTAGTCTGCATCACAGCGAGACACAGAGCTGCTGATCTCTCTGCCTTCCACATGGGCACCCTGTCTTCCACGCTGACGCCACGCAAAACTGCTGTTGTCACGGTGAGGGGTCGCGAGCCAGTGTCCGTGTGGACGGTGCGGAACGTCGAGCCGGCCAGCTCCAGGTCGCTCGTTAGGAATGTGGTTCAGAAGGTCAGGAGAGGAGGCGTCCCAGGCGAGCAGGAAGGTAGGTGATGACATTTTTTCATCAGGCATCAACCTATAAACAATGCTGGCCAAGAAGCTCCTATTACGCTACAAGATCTGACTTGCATCCTGTGTACATTTAATTTTAATCTGCAAACTGTGTCACAGGCAGTGATGTATACTAAGTATTACATATGACCATCAATCTACATAGTATGTTTGAGTTTTGTCTGTGACTATAGCTAACAACAAAACACAATGTAAACAACAATATATATATTTTCAAGCTAAAGCGATCTACAACTGTTTATATATATATATATATATATATATATATATATATATATAGAGCGAGCGAGCGAGAGAGAGAGGGGAAGAGATAGGGAGAGAGGAAGAGGAGCAAAAAGATGGAGAGAAACAAACAGGACTGAATGAGGAAGGGTCAGGGTTAGAGTAGCATGTTGTTTCTGTGCTCTTCAGTTTGTCACTCCCATTTTTGAAGTTTCATTTAGGTGAGTGTTATTTTTGATTTCATTCAACTGATTCTACTAAACAGCTGTAGTTGTAATTAAAGACAGTAGCGTTATTGTAAGAGTAATGCTGATGAGGATGATGAAGAGGCACTATTTTATCTGAAACCTCCTAGACTCTAAGAGTAGAACGAACAAAGCATCTGAATACATTAGTGATCCTCTCCATCTCCCCCACACACACACACTCCAACAGGCTCTCCACTCAGGGAAAACGGTCCTCCTACTGCAGAGAGAGAGAGAGCGAGTGAGTGAGTGAGAGAGAGAGAGAGTGTGTGTGTGTGTGTGTGTGTGTGTCTCGGATTCAGGGAGCCAGGCTGCAATTAGTCTTAATAAGGTGAAATTAACGGAAATGTAATTATAGTTAATGAGCGAGAGATTCAGCTTCTTGTTTTTGCAATCATACAGAGACAAACAACCAAACAACTGGAAACACACACTCACTCACGGACACACACACACACACACACCGACATGCACATAACCGTGCTCAAGCAGGGTCACACAGGAAGGCTGTACCAGAAGTGGATGACAGATCTTCAGGACAGTGAGTTCTTAGTAAGGCCAAAATAATTAACAGGAACAAGTGACGGCAGTAAGATTCATAAACTAACCTAAAGGTTATTGTTAGCTCCATAAACAAACCTAAAGGTTATTGTTATCTTCATAAACTAACCTGAAGGTTATCGTTAGCTTCATAAACTAACCTACAGGTTATAATTAGCTTCATAATCTAACCTAAAGGTTATAAACTAACCTAAAGCCGATTATTATTAGCTTCATAAGCTAACCTAAAGGTTATTAGCTTCTTAAACTAACCTCAAGGTTATTATTAGCTTCATAAGCTACAATAAATAAATACACTCATGTTGGATACGTAGAGAAACAAGGGGTATCATGGCTTTAGACCTAGGTTTAGAGGACCTTCTGACTGAAAGGATCTATGGCATATGAGTGTAATAGCTTCATGTTGCCAAAAGAGGACTCTCTTCTCTCGTTCACTGACAGCTAAACGCTTATCTAAAGCAGGCTAAATCTGTGTCTTTGTTGAAACAGCACTGGTCTTGTGGTTCTCCTCTCCTGGCAGATTCATGATTTACTTTAATGAAGACATTTTTGGCTCATATGTATTGTCTTCATGTCCGCTGATTGCCTGTGTAATGCTTGTGCCGGACACTGAAGACTGTAGTAAGGGTTATACATTCTAGCCCTGGGCTTCTAGTCATAGTGCTGCTTACCTAGCAAAGCCTGTTGGAGTCCATGGCTGTTTGGAATCGCCTACTTAAATACTATCTACTACATACTCAATGAGTAGGCCTGCATACTGTATACTGACTACTTAAACTGAAATCTAGAATACTACTTTTTTTTTATACAAAGATTCAATTATATTGTTAGCATACTCAACTGGAACATATGAACAAAACCCCACATTTTCTTAATGCTGTCAAAGCAAGAAGGAAGTTGCCGACTTGCATTTTGGGTGGAAAGCATCGTCTAGTAACCTCTCTCGTGTACTCAACATTTCCTCAAATTTGAGTATGTCATCTGGGAACTTTTTCCATACTCAAATTTCACATACTATGTACCAGGGGCGTGTCTACACCTTTGAAACACCCGAGGCTGAGCCCTAAAGAGATGAATAGCTCACAAATGATTTGAAATTAATTAATAAACAAGTCGCTCAACTGTATTAAAGAAAATCCAGTGTCAGGCCTACAAGTGGCATTTCATAAGAAAATTACTATTGTAAAAAGCATATTTAATGTTCAGCACCGTAACGCAAACACGTGAGGCCCCCATGCAAAAATTATTAAAAGCCCCCCCAAATCACACAGGTCTTTACCCCCTAATGACTTCAGAACCTGTAGCCTACTTCTGCGCACGGACTTTCCAAAAAACATATGCCGCGCAAATAATGGAAATTTCACAGTAAGATTGATTGATTGATTGATTGATTTTATGCAAAACGTGACCTATAAAAAAAATGCTGAAACTGATCTGAAGAAAGGGCACAAGGACGAAAATGCCGTAGCTCCTAACCCTACCTCTCGTTTAATTTATTTTGTCTGGATAAAATTGATTTTAAATACCTTAAATGATAATATTTTAAATATATAAAAATGCAGTTTTGGACACTATGCCCCTATTTCAATTTGAAATCTCTTACGTCGAGCCTTTACATGCTCGAAGTGAGCTGCCCGCTGCCTTTTTAAAATCAAAGCTTTTGATGCCTGGTTTATACTTTTGCGAAGCAGCACGTATTTGAAGAGCAGGGGTTTCTGGGAAAGCATAGCTTACCGAGGCCCGTCGACTGGTTGACGGGGAGTCCTCACAAATTCTAACAGCGCGTTGCGTGAAGCGTCTTCTCAGTGCTTCAAACAATCGCTGATTGGTTGAGCAGGGTAGGAAGCAAGTAGATGTATTCGGTAATATTTTTGGCTGTATCCAAAACAAATTAAAATGCTGATGCCACAATGAAATGGAGCAGATAGGCTGATTTTCAATAGCCTTCGAATCATATTAGTGGTTTTCTATAGGCACTTGGCTTGTACATATCTAATGTTACAACTGGTTTAAACTGTATGGGAATGTATTAAAAAACACTTTGGTCAGCTCTGCATGTTTTAAACGTGCTCTATAAATGAACTTGATTTGATTTAATTTAAGAAAATATGAAACTTTC
>JAVQIZ010007645.1:0-10103 GCA_036023535.2 Galaxias brevipinnis
TTTTATTTTAGATATCTTGAAGGCTATTAAATTTATGTTATTTTGGTTACAAATCGAATTGGTTAGAATTTTCAATAAATTGATCAAACACGAGGTTCACAATTTCCGTCCCGAACAAGTAGGTCAATTCCGATGAAGTTTCAGCAATGTAGGACTGACAGTATCAATCATCACTTTGGTTTGGCGTGAATACCATTTAGCCTATCCCTATTACATATAGACATAGGCTACATAACGCATGAATGGCTAGATTACAGAGTTATAGGCTCATTAAAAGAAATGTAGGTCAGAGCCAAAATTCTTAATTTTCCTTTAACCTAAAATGACATAGTGGTTGTGTTGGTATTTTCACAGGCTAGTTTGTATAAGAAGCGGTAAACACGATACGGAAGTTGCAATCAAATGAATCTAAATAGCTTTTTTTATTATTAGTTATGAGTTATTCAAGGTTATGTAGATGTTGCTCCCGTTTTACTGGAAGGATGTAACAGGGTTACATAACATTGTGCTGTAACTGATCTTGCATAACCTCAAAATCCTCACTTGTCTCCTTCTCTTTTTTTTGCTCACTAGGTGGCACTGCTGCTTAGAAATTGATTTCCCAAGGCAATTCAGAACTCCAGTACTGTTATAGCGGTGAACCAATACAATAAGACAAGGTTGATTATCCTCAGTTCTGAATGAGTTCAAGAGCTTCAATGTTTGAAGACGGTTCTCAGAAGATGAGGGAGCAGACTGTGTGTGTGATGCAGAGCATAGACTCCCCGCCAGCTCCGAGCGGAGGCGGAGGCCCCGTCCAGTCCTTCACCGATGAGGCCGTGTCCATCCTCACCTCCAGCAGCCTCCTGGCCCGGTCCCTGCTGGGACGGACCTCCGCCATTAAACGTAAAGACGCCCAGGCGGCCTCGCCCGCGAACAACCTCCGCCGCAAGCGCGAGTTCATCCCCTCGGAGAAGAAGGACGACGGCTACTGGGACAAGCGCAAAAAGAACAATGAGGCTGCCAAGCGTTCGAGGGAGAAGCGCCGGGTCAACGACATGGTCCTGGAGAACCGCGTCCTGGCCCTACTGGAGGAGAATGCCCGTCTGAGGGCAGAGCTCCTGGCTCTCAAGTTCCGCTTCGGCCTGGTCAAAGACCCCTCCAACGTCCCCATCCTACCCCTCGCCACGGCCCCCTGCACCCCACCGACCCTGGCCCCCCACTACTACCTCCCAAGGGGGGACGGGGGCGGTCTCCAGGGCACCCCAGCCAGCCACTCGAACACCCATGGGGGTCAGTACAGTGTCCGGGGATCCAGAGAAGCCGGTCACCTGTCGGAAGATTCTGGGTTCTCCACCCCCGGGGGCTCCAGCGTGGGGAGCCCCGTCTTCTTCGAGGACAGGCTCAGCGACCAGGGCAAGCTGTCCCCTCACAGAGCGGAGGAGCTGACCTACGAGCTCCAGCACCACTCCCCTCCCACCGAGGCCCCCGGGCAGCACGCCGGTGGGCCGGGGGGGTCGGGCGGGCACTGCCCTGCGGGAGGGGAGCCCCCTAGAACCGCCGCGGACAAGCCGGAGGCAGCCGAGGGAGTCTGGAGCTTGCCCCATAAGCTGCGCTTTAAGACTACCTGCGGGGGAGAAGGGTCGGAGGCCGGCGTGGACGGCAGCAGCCCCAGACGCAGCCCCGTGCACTCCCCCGCGGGCTCTGGTCGGGAGGGTCCCGCGAGGGGCCACGGCCAGGGTGGGGTAGAGGCAGACATCTGGCACAAGCACCACCACCACCAGCAGCAGCATCAACATCAGCTGCAAGGCGATGAGGACGCCAGAAGGGGGCGCCAGTCTCCTCAATACAACAACACTGCAGCCGCAGCAAGAGCAGGAGGACCAGCAGGAGGAGGAGGAGGGTGCGTCAACAGCCGGTCGACGGCCCACAGCCAGGCGGGTAACCAACAGCAGCACCACGCCGAGAACCACATCCTCAAAACCCAGCTCAGCTCCCTCAGCGAGGAGGTGGCCCAGCTCAAGAGGCTCTTCTCGGAGCAGCTGCTGCCCAAAGCCCACTGATGATCAAAACACACAGAAGGAACACTGTGAACCGTGAGTCATGGAACGGACCCACACTGAGTTTGACGTGTAACAGAGGAATCGTTAAGCGAGCCTGAAGCGGAAGTCCAATATCAGACAGAGAGGCTTTTTTTTTCGGTTGTTTGTTTGTTTGTTCTATGGGGACTGGGGAGAAAGATGATAAACCGGAATTTGATAGAGGGGCTGGTGAAAAAAAATAAAAGAGCATGATAAACCTCAGCTCCTAAATACTGTTTACACAAGCTTTGGTTTGTTCTATCATTGCATCACTGTAGAGGCTCTGAGCCGCTCTCTCGGTCATACTGTACTGTGTTGTCCTGGTCGTTCATACTGTACTGTGTTGTCCTGTTTGTAATAGTCGTAAAATAAATGAGAATACCGTTAAGGACTGAAAGAGTCCTGAATCACTTCTGTAGTACAGCAGCACAACTACAGTTTTTTAAAATTTACTGTCTGTTCAACACCGTTCCTTTAATTTAAAACACTGTGAGAGTCGTGAAACAACACACACACACATACACACACACACACACAGGCACACACACGCACGCTCCAGCATACTGACAGAGGAAAATGCCGCTGGTATTTAGGTTCTTGTAATGGTTTGAGGGGTAGGCTTTATGCAGTCACTCCCCCTTCTCAAAATGAGAAAGCTAATGATAAACAGATATGCATACATGCACACACACACACATGCACACCATGCAGAGCAGGCACTGTACAGTCCTTCAAATGTAAGTATTTGATTCAGTGTGTTTGTCCAAAAGACACATGGTGTGATATTAATAATAGTATTATTCATTTATTGTAACTGAACATTGTTATGTGTGTATACAACCTTTTTTTTGTACTAGTGAATAAATCTTTGACATAAAAAATAATTTTTGTCTGGTCTTGATTCTGCTGTAGAGTTACAATATAGGCACCCAATAATACAACTAACTAAATCGAGGTAGATCCAAAGTCAACATTGAAATGTATTTAAAACCCCATAGTTATATCCAAGTGAATCAATCATAGCTGTCACAAAATGTCTGCAAAATGTGTTCAACCATTCTGTACACACTGAAAGACAAGGGATAGAGAAAAACACATGATTACAGAGGACAAAATGGTGGACAAAAAGACAGGGACTTAATTGAGATGCAGACAGACCTATGCTGTCAGATGCATGCTAGGTGGCCCGGAGATCTCTAGCTACTTGGCCCGTGTTATGTGCCCAGACGAGTGATTGAGCCCTGGGGCTGGGGTGGCTGCATCCTCCCTGTGTGCCAGACAGAATTATCCAAACAACAGCTAGTCCTCCTCAGCGTGTTTTCATTTAAAGTCTGAAGCCATGACAACAAAAGAAACAGTGACTACATTCATTACAGAGGAATTTGCATCACATGTCGGTTTGCATGAACATGGCCATGCTCAGTTGAGACTAGAGATCGTTTTATTGGTATTATAATAGCAAATATTAACGTTGACGCACGCTTCTGTGTGATTTAAGGTCAGCACGTTCAATTCCAAGGTAAATTGTCGTAGTTTTAATTTACCTTATGAAATCTTTTCATATCTTTGTAAGTCCGCTCTTAGAATGTTGTGTTTTTGACACCATATAAAACTATTAGCGTACTATATACCGGTCTAAGCCTGTAACAAGCTCTCTCTTCGGTCCCCAGTTCGTCAGGCAGAAAGGCAGTCATCGTGAGGTCATTCATTCAATGTTCTGAATTGCGTGACCCATTTGTCACTAGGGGGCAGTGAAAACCATGTGGCCGAGAGAGTTACATACCGGCTTGTGTAACAGCCGATGCTTTGTCAAAACGAAATAAAACTAACAAAGGCCAAGTCAAAAAAACTATTACACATTTAGGTTTCTGCCACAGACCACATTTTGTTTGACATTTAAGAATGATTTCATAATAATTTTATTGTTAAACGTTATTCACTGACGTGCGGGTATGTACGATGTGGTGGTGCCTCTGCAAATGCGTGCAGGTCTGCTTGCGTGTATGTGTGTGTGTGTGTACCAGAATGTGTGAGCGGATGTCTGTATGAATGTAATTGCGCGATCTTATAATGAGATACACCTCCCATTGATTCAGACACCTCTCCGCGCCATCCAAATTCATTACACCGAAAAGATCCCCCACACAGACGGAGTCGTTAGGCCAGCTCGGTTAATTGGAGATTCCTTTAGTGATTGAGGAATAGGTGCAGGAAAGACAAGGGCAGGGGCTGCAGGTGAGGAGCGGCGGCCCGCTTAAATAAAGCTACTACTACTACTACTGTGGCAGCAGAAACACATGCGCTACAACCACCGTAGTCACATGCTCAACACACCCCTTAAAACCGCAACCCCCTCTACCCGCCTGCTCGGTCCCCCCCCCCCCCCCCTCCCCCTCCCTCTCCACCCCTGTTTTTTTTTTTTTATCGGGAGGATAAAGCCTGTTGCTAGGCAGGCAGTGCGACAGTTGCCATGGGAACCCTTGCAGACGTAGCCAGGAGGGGGGAAGCGGTTGGGTTGGGTAGGGATAGAAATGGGGATGGGGATGAGTGGGGTGCAGAGAGAGAGAGAGAGAGAGAGAGAGAGAGAGAGAGACGTTTGGGGGGGGAGGGGAAGTCAAGTTCATGGCCAATGCCTTGGATCTATCTTGTTTCGACCGGGAGGGGAACGGAACAAAGAGTTGCCCTGAATTGGGGTGCAACAGAAGCGCGGCCGCCATTAGTCCACATCTGGGGTTCCCTGCTTGAGAATGGTGGACAGGCAGTGAGTAACATTAAGTGTCAATGTACGGTAGAGTCTTAATCAGACTGAATACGCTTAAACAGTGATGGCTCCCCTTAACCTCATTAAAAACGGAAAGATCTGAAATCAATGACTTTGGTCTCATATTCGATCCTCAAATGCTGCTCCTCTACATGCTCCAGAATCGTTCGTGGACACCATAACCACTATGTACCACCACGCTCAACACTCATGTTCATCACCCATAAAATAACCAAAATGACAAAGCATTGGTCGTTCACGTCGACGAATACGAAAGGTGTGTGTGTCTCAGTTTCCCTGCCTTCCTAACATTAGTTCCTCTACAGAATGTTGGTTTATCGTTTCTTTAGACACACCCATAATGGAGGGCACACCAGGAGGAAAGGAAAACTAAAAGAAGAAAAAAATAAAAATGTAATATCATCCTTTGTTTACACCCAAACAGTCAACAAGATGCCAGGCATCTCCTACTCCTCTGCCCTTCAGCGTCCCTCCTCTTCCTCGGCTTCTACGTCCTCTGGATGAAAACAGACCATGTGTCTTGAAGATGAAAAGGGGGGGGGGGGACAAACCCATTGGCTATTGAATGGACTCAGCCTTCTTGGCAGGCCAGCAGGCCATGTATTCATTGAATAGAAGCTGTTGAGGTCACACCTGCAGACACGCTAGCTGGCAGGACGTTATGCCCAAGCCGTTACCATGGTAGCGTTGTTGTGACGTGGGGGTGGGATGGATGTGAGCCGAGGCCGCCTGAGACATGCTGCCTCTCCAACCTTTCTGGTCTACACACACACACAGACACACCCACACACACACACACACATTCTCACACATACATTCTCACTCACACACACATTCTCTGTCACACACACTCTCACACTCACACACACGCACGGTCTCACTCACACACACACACACACACTCACTCACTCACACACACTCACTCTCACACACACACACACACACACACACTCACTCACTCACTCACACACACACACAAGCGCACACACATTCTCACTCACGCTTGCACAGAGTTGCCACCCTGACCTGCTCCGCCTGATAAGCAGACGGGTAAGAATCAGGCCTTGTTGTTTTCGGGGGCTTGTTCACCGCTGACCAACGTAATGTAACAACATGATTCATGCGAAGGAACGTGCCCCTTTGCAATACACTGGTGAGACGTGCAGCGCGCGGCATTCGAGCAGGTTTTGGCAGACGAATAACACAGGACATGACTCGTCACAATGGAGCTCAGGACTGACACAGGGTCCGTTTGGGCACAGCCTGCGGTGAGGTTGATACACAGAGTCTCTTATCGACATGGAAGATGTCTGAGAAGAAACATTTTCTCATAGTAACGTTGCATCGTTGTGACTTAATGTAGTAAATGTTGCATTGACGACTAAACTAAGCCCCCCCCCCTACAATGTAAAGCGCTTTGGGTTTCTAGGAAAAGCACGATATCAAATTAAATTAATCATCATTATTATTCATATTCATATGCATATTCATATTATTATTATAACTTTCCCAGACCTCTGAGGCTTATATACCAGCATGCTTGTCACAGTATTCAGGTCGGCAGAATATTACCCTTCTTGATAAAGAAGCCTAAAGATTTTTTTTTTTAACTAGCAGGGGTTACATGAGGAGCAAGCTTACTTTTGGAGAAAACGCAACTGTCCACATAACAGAAGCTTGGCCTTCTCCTATAAATACTTTGAAACATGTGGTGCTTGGCCTTAGATGAGGCTTTTTGCCAACTGGACTTAATTAGGAGATCAGAGAGCTGGTCTCTAAATATAGCAGTCCGTCACACCTTGCAAATACTCTCTCTCTGTGCTTGGTAATCCTCACCATTCTGTAATGAGGTAATCTAAGGTCTCAGCTGTGAAAAAAAGGGTTCTATCCAGCGCATTTCTTCCACTACAGAAATAGGCTCATGAAACGTGAACAAGGCGGAACCTATGTCCTGGCGTCAAGTGCATGGAGAACTAAAAATGACATACTGAATTGTATCCAAAAAAAAAACATTTCATTTCCACTAACACAGCGTCATGTCAGTGACAATCAGCTGTAACATCTGTGGGTTGTTCCTTCATAGGAAAGAGAAGATTTCAACAAACCACAGCTGTGGATATTACAGGTTCTTTTTATAGCTCCTGCTGAGGGCTTGATTCTATTACTCTCTACAGTATTCTGAGCTAAGACAGTCTCTCTCTCTCTCTCTCTCTCTAGTTCTTTCTAGTAACCATATTATATTATGGATATCTTCACCCTGCATCTGAATTTGGCTTTGTGCCTTGTCCCTCCCCTTCTCTGCCCCCCCCCCCCCCACACACACATTAGCCTATCGCCTGCAACCGGATACACGGAAGAAGGGAGGGGGGGCAGGCATACAGAGCGCGCGCGCAAGTGGGTGAGAGACAAAACGTGACTAGGCACCCAAAGCGTCCTGTTATGCAACTACTGACCCACTAACATACATTTTGAGACATCGGGAGAGAGAGAGACGGGGAACTGGAGTAAGTCACCGACATAACATGAAGAGCACATCCAATATTAGCGACACTGTATGCACGCTGTCGTACTAGCATTTCTAGTGTATCTCGCGTATTTTGAACGTCAAGGGCCATCGCATTTATCAATGTTCTACAGACCGACGCACAGGAACGGAATTGCTGGATGAGAACGAGGCTACGTTGTGGATTCTTATTTTAGACACAAAGGGTAAGTGTTTTTTTTAACTATTAGTTACAGTTGTAATTTATGGGTGTTGTGAGGTTCGGCGTTACAATGGTTACATGAAAAATGTAACTTAATTTAAGATGTTGTAGAAACACATTAACAAAACATTTTATATTCTCTTACTTGATTGCAGCCACTATGTCTCATTGCATATAGCCTGTGTTTTGTCTATAAGGTTTTGAATGTAAGAAGGCACTTTCATAAAACAGAGAATTGTGTTTCTGGGAGGAATTGCAGGGTGCATACTATTTTCCAATGCTATTTTTGTCCTCTGTCTTAGTAGAGCGGAGGGAATCAGAGGGATGGTGTTAGGCGCGTGGCATTCCTTAAAAACAAGGTGCGGGGGGTTTCAGGGTCCTCTGCAACGGGAATGACAATTGTATTTGGAGCGGTTGCTTAGCTCCCATACTATGCTTGATTGATCAATCGATTTAATTCACATTTCACTAAAGTAATCTCTGGAGTCTAATACTAATATTAATAACAGCAATACCAATAATAAAACAATAGAAAACATGTTAATCATACTTGTTATGTAAACTGTTATTATTATTGTTATATATGGTTATTAAACCAGAACAAATCTTTCAGACAAATCCAATTGACGGTATTTTACGCCACACTTCTTGCCGTCAATTGTAGACCAGTGGTTTGATGTAGAGGTTAAAGTGGGAGAATTCCAAACACGTTCGGTATTTTAAAATGAGAGCACTGTAGGATCAGGCAATATGGATACGTGTCAAGTGTATTTAAGGACACTTATAGACCACAGGCTTACTTAACCGAATATATATTCCTGCAGTTGAATTACTTTGATCGGCTTATTTAGGATCTAATTCATTTTTGAAGATATTTGTCAGTTTAATGGCAATGGTTGAAAATATGTGCTTTATTGCGGTAGTGTCCGTGGTGTTTTTATAAGGGCTCTCAATGAACGCAAAATTATTTGTATTGCCAAATGATGCAGTTTTGCAAATGCTTCCATTATGGCAAACATATTGGGTAGTATATTTGGACCCTTTTTATATTTACATATAATCCTCGTTGCTACGGGCGCATATGGGCATACCCATTGCACGTGGATATCTTTGTGCCCTCTCGCTCACAACATTTGTCCTCTAGAAGTGCATGCGCTATGCAGATGTTATGCCACCTCAGGCAACATACATATTGCAATCCAAAGATCGCATAGGCTAATAATAAACGATAGGCTCCTCGTGATATTCACCCCAAATTTTTTTTTTTTAAATACAGAATTTATAATAAGAAAATTTACCCTTATTATGTTGGGCAGTTTTCTCACAATTTAGGCGTTATTTTAACATCTGTATGCTATAGGCCTACATTTAAGGTATTCACTTTTTAGGGGTATGCCAGTTGCATAACAAGTTAATAAAACAATCAAAAATGGATTAGCGAGACATGGTTACGCAATCTTCCCAACCCCATAGTCTGAGCGGTGCAGCGCTTTGCAGCGGAACTCTGTTGGCAATTGGTTGGCGCATACACTAGTTTGCCGTGCCAGCTCCAAATGTAGGTCACAGCAGTCATAAGGGAGGGGGAAGAGGCGCAGAGGCGCGTTGGAGACGAAATAAAATCCTACCAAAATAAATCCTCGTTTCGCCATAACAAAGAAACAGCCAATTCATGCAGCGGTAGAAACAAAGATTTGGGGTAAGCATTATTTCTAATGGAGAAATCTATTTTATACATACAGAAAAGGGTTAAACAAATTGAATGAATGTTGCAATTTCTTGTCTACACACTAATGTGCCACACCCTTCATGCATCTTCATAAGTTTTCTTGTAATTGAATGCCTATACCCTCAATACTCTAACTGTAATATGATATATCTTTGTTATGGCCAGAAAGCTGATTAAACAAGTTCAGGCCCCTATCTGTTTAACTGTAAACAGACTAAGGTCATAATCAGCCTTGTGTTGGTGGGGGTTGTTGTTTTAGTTTATCCAACCTTCACTCTTGAATGTGTCAGAGATTTTTTGTTGACCTGGCTGAGATGATGAAAGCACTGAGAGCTTTGTCCCAATGCTGTAGCTGATGAATCCCTGAGTGTATCACAGCCTGGTGAACACAAGCTTTTACCAGAAAGAAGTAAAGCACATGGTCTGGGTCACCTCCACCTGCTGCTGTTAACCAATGAGCCAAGGAGCGGTCTCAACCCCCATCCCCTGTCCCGTGTCACTACCTGGCTAGACTCCCTGGCCGAGATTTACTCTTGCCTGCTTCCTGGGAAGAGCCACCTGCTGCTGTAGACCTGGAATCCAAAATAGAACCAGACCGGTCCCTCTGGGTCTCTGTGCCAGACACTACGTTCCAAACCCTCTTAGAAAGATAGAAAGAAAACACTCCACTTCCAGAAAAAGGAGTGCACTCTCATCCTTAAATAGTACGCACCTGGCTTCCAGCCTCTTTTCGTTGTTACAACTGTTCTTGTTACTTTACCGGCATGGCAGAAACGCGTTCAGCGTTTGAAGTGGATCTCTTATTTCACTGGGGGGGGGGGGGGGGGGGG
>JAVQIZ010007658.1:0-19552 GCA_036023535.2 Galaxias brevipinnis
GCTTATCCTATGCAGGGTTGCGGGGGGGCTGGAGCCTATCCCAGCCGACACAGGGCGAGAGGCGGGGTACACCCTGGACAGGACACCAGTCTATCATAGGTCTTGCCTATACTAATCTGATTGAAATCATAGGACTCTACAATCAATTGTAGAACCTACTATCTATCATATATGTGTGTGTCTGATCAGTTTGTGCAAAAAGTCTATTGCGATGTGTTGGGTGTGCAAGTCTGGCGTGAATTGGCTGCCGTGGTATCACCCAGACTGATTGTTGTGTGTGATAGCTGTTTTTCTGTTCGTTGTGTGTACCTAATTGGCTTCCAGTTTGTAAAGAGCTTTGAGTCCTGAGAAAAGCGCTAAAAACTAAACCCAATGGATTATTATTACTATTATTATTATTAGGTGGCCAGCTGTGCAGCTGGGCAACTATTGTAATTGTACGTATTATTATTATTATTATTATTATTCCCACCTGAACTCGGCTTTCCTATGCGTAAAAATGCACCAAATTTGGCACACATGTCCAGGTCCACCAGAACTACACCCCATGCCATGCCGCATCATAATACCTGTTGGTGGCGCTATAGCAGCAGTTTAAAGTTCAAAGTGTCAAAAAAATCATTACAAATAGGCCTTTAGGGTTACAGCTCTGAAATATTCTGAACTTGTCCATTGCAGTGAGATGAAACTTTCATACTGGCACCCATTAGAAATTATGAAGTCCATCACTCTGTTTTCTTCAAAAACTGGTAGTCTACACAAAGCATGTTTTTATCATGTTTATGTAAAGAGTTATGAAGTGCTGTAAACGCAGATATCGGTTTGTACTTTTGTTAGGTGTGAAACCGTGACTGTGTATGGTGTGTCTGTGAATAAGTTCAAAGCATGTCTCATCCAGCAGGTGTATGACCTTTTTGCTTCAATATCTGCAAGTAAAGAGTCAAATAGACGTGAGTCTCTGTTGATCTTCCTTGAGTTGCCACTATATGAATACAACTTTCTCAAATGTTCCTGTTGGATTGCCAAAAAAAAGGGTTAGGGTTGGGCAATGTGTCCTTGCAATGCTGTTCAGTCCCTTCTTCCAGTGGTTGATCCAAGTCTACACCTGGCACGGTACCCTGCTCATAATTGGAGGCATTCAGCCTGTGTGTGTGTGTGGAGCCCTTATGAGACCCCTGGAATTGCCGTTGCAGAGCCCCCTTCCAGAGACTTGCACTGATAATGTTGACGTCAAAACCACTGTTGTCCTTACACCAAAGAAGAAGCTTCTCTTCCAGTGGTCCTTGCTGAGAAAGCCGAAGCTGCTGTTATACGTAATATTTGCCATTTTAGCTGCGTCAGATTTCTTTATTCCCCCTCTCTTCTTGGTGCTCTTAGACAACAGCCTGGGTATGGATCATTACTGGTCGGCCTCAATCCTCTCAGTGATGGCATTAGCTGACCTGCTGGGCAGGCTGGCCTGTGGTTGTCTAGCCAACATGAGGCTGCTGAGGAACCTCCAATTGCTGACTATGGTGGCTATCGTTCCAGGCATCGTCCTTCTCCTCCTGCCCCTAGGTCAAAACTACTGGGCTTTGATGGTGTTATCTCCCTCTATGGCTTTCTGTTTGGCTGCGTGGTGGCTATCCACGTTACCTCCATCATGGATATTGTAAGCCTGGAGTGCTTTGACAGTGGCCTTGGGCTCTTCATGCTCTTCAGAAGTATCGAGGGCTTCATCGGTCCACCTGCTGCTGGTAAGTGAGGCATTTGGTTCTTCTGAACGGAATGGTTGTCTTTTGGTCAATTGTGTTCTATGAAGAGCTCCCCCTGTTTCCCAGTCATACGTTTCTTGTGCTCCTTGGGGCTCAGGTTGTCTGGTGGACTGGACCAAAGACTACAACATTGGTTTCTATCTGTCAGGATTGTGTCTTGTCCTGTCTGGGATTTTTGTAGTGCTTGTTGATAGGCTCATCCAGAAGAGCGGACTGTGCATTAGCAAAGCTATAGAACCGGACTCTGATTCGAGGGAAAACACTAGTATGGTGGAAGACAAGCAAGATGAGATGAAATCGGATGAAAATCACTGTAAATTCCATCTGTCAGGGTCATAGATTATTGCAATGCTGTGTCTTTGTACTTCTGAGGCTTGTTTAAACTGGAGCTTCTTGACAAAGCATATGACAGATATTCTCTGAAAGGTACACCTTACACACCAGATATCCCAAAAGAACAAAATATTGAGAACGTTGCACATGTTTACATGCACAAAATAACTATTGGACAATGGATGGGCCAATGCTGGGGTTCAGCATCGGAACAGAAAAATTAAGTTACACAATAGGTTACTAGACTTTGTAGTATGTGTTAAAGGAATGTACGACGACCCTCATAGTAATTTGAAGCCAGTTTGCTGCAGTGAGCCTGCGGACATAAAATGTTTTTGTAAACACCTTTATCATCAAATGCCTTAAGGCTTTCCTTGACAAAATGTTTTTATCTTTCATTTGTCTCACTTTATGTTTCAGCTATAATAGGTCATAAAAATTAACAGTCCGCTTTTTTTTCTACTGTTCATTAGATTTGCTTTTCCACATAATACTTCTTTGCCATAGTATTACCATCATATTACAAAACACTATTTGCACGTTTTATTCTGTGAACTGTCATAGAACCATTCCGGCAGACTTCCTGTGGCTCTTATAGTATTTCTACATTTTTTTTATCACAGGGTAGTAGTCTATATTTAACAATAAACACTACAGTATCTCAGCACGTTATTTAATACCATGTAACTAGTTTTAATATTTTTACTTATTTTACATGAGCTACTGACTTTGTTTGGACAAGTCAGTTTTTTACAATTGTGTTTTATAGGTAATCTTTTTTAATAAAACTGGAATTCCATCTTTGTTATTAGGAGTGGCACTAAGTCTTTTAACAGTAACTGGCTAAATCAACAGTTAAACTAGGTCCAGAAGCTACATACAATTAAATATACACTCAAGATTAGTCTCCAGTGACTTCTGTGGGGTATGTGGAGAGAAGGGGGTTGGTGGTAATGGGCTAGCTTTAAATCTATGGTTTGTACATTTTATGGTACACTTTTATTTTTACTGCTCTACTTCCTTATTTAAAACCAATAACTACTGTAGGTCTATATTTAGTCATATACAGGCTCCAAAGCATGTTCATATAATCCTAATTATACCACCATGTTACTGATATTTTGTTTTGTGTTTGAACATTAATTCCAATGGCTGCTTGGTGTACAATAACACTTGAACGTCAAATTGGGAGTGGGAGACCAGGCAGAAGAAGTTATAACTTTGAACATGTATAGAATGTACTTTGAAACCATCAATTTAAACAAGAAGAGATAGGATGAAGTTATACAAAGGCTTGTCAACCTACAGGTTACTTTATATTTATTTTAAATGTCACATTGCCTACCTGCAATTGAAAAAACAAACTCCTTGATTGTTTCTTTGTGTTTCAAGACGACCAGGCAAAGGGATAAACATAGGCCTATTCGGGTACTGCTTTAGAGCAAGTTATACCCCTCTTATTTCCCTTCATATTTAGCATACAATTAAGTTTGCTTTAGCATACAAGATGTTTTGCATCACCAACACCGTAAAAGAATGTCCCACATGCACAGAAACGCAGAGCTATGCAGACAGGTCCTGGCTACGGTGAGTGTTCTTCATTGTGTGTGGTCAGCATAGCAGACTACAACTATGATGTGCCTACTGAACCTCTACCTCTCCCATAGATACTCATTGGGGAAGCTCTGAAGACGCTCCGGGCTGGTGGTGTAAACACTGTAGAATCTAAGCACCCTCACCCACAGGGTTGTTGGGGAATTAACATGACAAGTTGGTTATAACTGGTCTTTAGACGTACTGCTTATAGCCTGGGCCTAACCTATTGACTTTTGAAGACAGTGAAAGTGGTAAGACTAGTTTTTCCTTAACTTTAGTTCCAAAAAACATCCAAAAAGTAAACACGTAAAATCATGCTTAGTCACATTGTGAGAAAAAGGTCTGAACCTATGTTTCCAAATATGGACAAAGATGATGCAAGTTTGAAAAGACTCTTGTAACTATCTTTTGGGATTCTGTTTCTGCCAGTTGGTAATTTGTTTGAAACACAGCTAAATTTAGCTGAGCAGTTAGCCCACTTTGGAGCAAGCTAGTACAGTGGTATAATTTCTGTATATCCACCTGCTTACTTCAAATTCCACCAATACAAGAATTATCTGGACAAACCAAGACCAGTCAAAAATATTTTAATACATCCATTTCTAAAACAGAATGAAAACATACAATTAGAAAAACTCTTTCTCCATAAAATTACTTGCTTAGTGTTGCCTAAAGTGGCCTATTAAACTATTGTCAAAAGTACAATAATTATTTCCATACACAAACAAATATTAACAAAAACCTACAAAATAAAATGAGTCAGTCAAATCTGGTAGAGAAAAGAGGGAGGAGGGGGGACTATTTGTACAGGTTAAATGATAGAACAGAAGCACCAAGGGCATATGATGACAATAAGACTTAAGAAAAAAGGACAGCTCCTCAAATATTTGAAGTGATTCAGGGGTGTTCTGAAGTTATAGGTAAAGCTTTTGGGCCATTAGTTGGGCTCCATCATTTGTTGTGCAGTTAGCCGCCTGGACAGGGGTGGCGGTGGGTCAAAGCAACTATTTGTACAACTTAAATGATTAGAGGCACCAAGGGCTTATCATGGTAAAAAAATTAAGAAAAAAAGATGGCTCATTAAATATTTGAAGTAATGCAGAGGTGTCATGATGTTGCTTGTATAACTTTTGTGCCATTGGCTGTGCTTGATTTCTTGTCGTGCAGTTTGCTGCTTGGGATAGCACAGATTGCCCTTTCAGACCAATGGAATAGTTCAACAAGGATACATTTTGCCAAACCAAGAAAATAGGTACAGCATATCAAGTACACCTATGATGAAGCTCTTTTCTCTTCATATGGTGACTCATAGACATCCATTGGTGGACAGGTACACACAAGGTGTTGGTCTCCATAGATATCATCAATTCTGGAGATGGAGGGCCAAAACTTTGTTTCAGGCCTAACAAATGGCTGCAAGTGAAAAGGCAGGGGTAAGCTATTACATTTGTAAGCATTAAAATGTACTTTGCTGAAATGTATGAACAGAAACCAATTGGCTTTGTATGCATTAACATTCAAAGTACTCAACCAAAGTAAAATATGAAAATAGAATTTACACTGATGAACAGTGTATCTATAGTTAGAACTTGTTTTGAGAGAGGGACAGTCACCAGAGGGAAAGCAGCAAACTCCCTAGAGTAAGGTCTGTCCCAGGTGGAGGAAGTAATACAGGCCAGGGAATGAGGTGCCATCTGTGGACACACAAACACACACACACATCAGTATCAGAGAGCAGAAGCTACAGAAGACATCCATTTCTGATTAGATTTGCCTTTCTAAGACTGACAGCAGCGGTGTACATGTACACATAATTTAAGTACTCATAGCAATAGTTGTTTAGACGTTGGAATACCAGAAGCCCATCTGAAACACAAATATGTGTACCTTCAATGGGTTTATGCGAGAGTCCATTCTACCCTCTTCTATGTCAGCAATTTCTTGACGGATCCCCATCAAGGCATCACAGAAGCGGTCCAGTTCAGCCTTGTCCTCTGACTCAGTGGGTTCAATCATCAGAGTTCCTGTCACGGGCCATGACATGGTGGGGGCATGGAATCCTGGCAAGGACCACACACACACACTCAGAACCAACGTTTTGTTTACCCCCAAAAAATTATATGTAGTTGTCGTTTTTTCCCCTCACCATAATCTTGTAGTCTTTTAGCTACATCCACAGCTTCAATGTTTGCACTCTTTTTGAAGGGCCTCACATCCAAAATGAACTCATGGGCCACTAAGCCTAGGACCAAAAAAATCAAAATGTTTAGTTTTGCTTTCAGTGTGAAAGTCAGATACTCATATTTATTGGAATTTCCGTTAATGATTGTAATACGTCTGAGTTCCTAGATTTAGTCCCCTCCTAAATCCTAAAATATTGCCTGATTACACAATATAAACATCAAAAAGGTCAAGTAATATCCCCTTCACTGTGACTTTAATAAATGAGCTGCCAGAATAAACTAAAGCTGCATTGAGCTTATTTGGTTGCCGTACGTGTCTTGTTCACCAGACCTCACCTTTGGTGCCCCTAAAAAGGATCTTGTAGTGACTTTCCAGTCTCTTGGCCATGTAGTTGGCATTGAGGATGGCCACCTCTGTGGCATGGACCAGCCCCCTGGAGCCCATCATCTGGTCAACACCACATAAACGGCCCACGGAGGAAATGAAAGGTACATGTGGTTTATGCGTCAATTTAATCAAGTTTTCCCCGACAGTGTTTGAACAAATTAATTACAGTATTTCAAAGGAGTTTACATTACATTTTCAAAAGCTGGAAAACTAGCCTACATTTTTTCTTTAGTTGTGAGTGTGCTTGTATAGATTTGAATGAGTGTACATAAAAAAAGCATGAATATTATCATCTTGTGTAGAAGTAAGAAACCCGATCAGGGTTTCTGCTGACCTTAATGTACGCCCAGGAGATGGGCAGGATAGCACTGGAGCCCCAGGGGGCTGCGCTGATGGTGCCCAAGGAACTGGTGGTCTCCGAATGCATATGGACCACCGGGTGGCAAGGCAAGAATGGGGCAAGGTGCTGCTTCCTATTGACACAAAGCCAATGAGTCACATGCAAGAACGTTTTAGAATGTTATCATATGAAGGACTTCCATTAACTACTAGCGCTCTCCCACTTAAACCTCCATTTATAATAATACCATTTATGTTGTATGAATAGATGGTGTGGAGTGTAGAAAGAGTCTATAGGCATCTAGCGTCCTACTAGTTAATAAGCAGTAGCTCACACTCCAATCGGTCCCATGCCTGGTCCTCCTCCGCCATGGGGAATGCAGAAGGTTTTGTGGAGGTTTAAGTGGGAGACATCTGAGCCATAGTCTCCGGGACGACACAGGCCAACCTGTAGAGGACAGGGCAAAGCAGAGAACACATTTCCATGTTTTCGGTCCAGATCAAGGCAAGGCATTGAACCTGTTGTTCTCTCCCACAAGAGGTCACTATAGTTTTACAAATTCCACAAACTAGGAACACAGTTTCATTAGGGAAGAGGTCTTGAGAAAGGCATGCTTTTAAGTAACAGGGGGTAGGGTCCAGGGACTGCCAGCTATTGGTAGAGACACACCAATGTTAAAGACTCTTATCTACATAGTAATTTTGTTACCAAAGGTCAGTGGATTGTATGGATCTCTACCCTATCAGGCCTTATGTAACTCAACCAACCTAATGTGACAAATCTACTTGGGAGTAAGTTTAACAGGATATTTCAACCATATTTTAAAATCATATGATTTAGCAGCACTTTCCTCCTGATTCAGATCGACGACCCTGCTAAGTCTTGACACAAGCTATTACCTGGGCATTCATGTTGGCACCGTCCAGATAGACCTGGCCACCATTCTGGTGGATAATGTCACACACGTCTCTGATGCTCTCCTCAAACACACCGAAAGTGGAAGGATAAGTGACCATCATGGCTGCCAGGTTGGCCTTGTGTTTCTCCACCTGATGAAGAGGGAGGGGAATCATATATTTATTTATTTATTTATTTTTGATCCTACTGCTTTCACCGTTTCCCCTCCAAACTAGCACTTACCAGTACTTTAAGGTGGGCCATGTCAATGTTGCCATCCTTGTCCACCTCAACAACCTGGACCTTCATGCCAGCCATTTGGGCGCTGGCTGGGTTAGTGCCATGGGCTGACTTAGGGATCAAGCAAACCTGGGCAAGGAGAAAAAGCAGTGTCACTTGCTGCTTATCAGAACTAAGGTGGTTCAACTGTTCCATTGGCATCAAGGCTCATCAAACATGCAAGGCATCAATTGATTTTAGTCCTTATTAGGGACAAGTTTGGTGAACATTTTGTAACAGTGGCCCAAATATCACAAGGGGCACAAAGACCTAAGGGTTAAAGTACAGTACAATTGGACTTCAGAGCCAAGTCTTAAAACTACCTAATATGGCACCTTGAAATCCGGTAACCTTCAGTAATACTGTGGTTTTCATAGCTGCAGTTTTCATTTGCTGAACTGTGGCTGTTTGGACCTTGACTGTTTCAAGAGATCAGACCACTATTTAAGATGTGCGTATGCGGACAACTGGCAGAAAACAAAGGCTGAATTACTAAACCAGAAGCCACTCAAACATTCTTATCTCTGCTGCCTTTTGACTACCTTAGCCATATCTCTGCATGTCCTCCAGCCACAAAACACTGTAACACAGTTTTCTTTTCTTTTTAACAAACTACTAAAGGAATGTTAAACAGATTTTATATAAAATCCAAGTGTCTTGGAGCAACTAAAGGCTGCTTCTTTTTTAATATAGGCTTATAATAAATTCTTACTGTGTTTTCCAATTCAGGCAACTGTTTATTTAGCTAAAAACAGCTCATGATGGTAATAATCTGCAGGCATTTAGTATGAAATATTCAACACAAAAGGCAATGATATGATGGCTCATACGATGGTGTGTTTGAAAACAAATTAGATGTGTTTACATTTTCTTTTCAGCAGGACCATACTTACAGTTCGGTTGACCTCTCCTTTGGAGTTTAGGTAGGCTTTGATGGCAGCCAGGCCGGCATATTCTCCCTGTGCTCCACTGAAAGACAAGGTCAACCTTTATTAACATGCCAAGCTGCAGTTGCCTCAGCATAATCTTTTCCGTTCAAAGGCCAGTCTATACAGACTGTGCAGAAAAAGCAGGAACCACAATTAGAAGTACCAGGCTGCTATCTTTTGCAGGCCAATGTATCATGGCAAGCTGTAAAATCAAACTGTTTATAACTTGATAACGGGGAGACTTAAGATACAGTTTGTGCATTTACAGGATTCAAGAAAAGAACAAGTATTGACCCCACAACTATTTCTATGGTTAATAGATAACCTTCCATTCGTTTTTTTTGTGCTAAGCGAGATACATTTTCCATGGTTGATAAAAACAAAAACAATTTATGTTCAAGAGTTTATGTTCATTGCCTTAAGCCACTAGGAGAAGGGACTACAATTACATATCATGTTCTGGACTTCATTGCTGGTACCAAATGCTCAATTTATATTAGGGAAGGGGCATCTACACCTGATCCCTCAGACAACATACCATGTTGACTGGTTGTGAGGGCGTATGGGTGAGTGTGTTACCTGTTGGGTTGGAAGGAGATCTTGTCATAGCCGGTGATCTCACACAGGTCCTTCTCCAGCTGCCTGAAGAGCTGCTGGTAGCCCTCGGCCTGGTCCAGGGGCACAAAGGGGTGCAGGTTGGCAAACTCCTTCCACGTAATGGGCTACAATCAGATAGAAAGAGAAGAACAAAGGGGAAGAACATGCAGAAATACTTGAAGACCATGCATCTCAAAATCAAGCTGAATGTTCCAATCTATTTTGTTGGCTTTGTGCTCAATGCCATGATCATTCTTGATAATTTATGAGCAGACAGTAGGATTGACTCCACTCACCATGAGCTCTGAGGAGCTATTCAGCTTCATGGTGCAGGAACCCTGAATTAAATTTTTTTTTTTTTTAAAATACAGTTTTATTTAGTTATGAATCAACGGAGGGCTGAGTCTACTGGCTCAGATTTTCCGTTAATCCCAAATAGATGACAGACATGTCTTTGGACCTGGCCTTGGACTTACCAATGGAATCATGCTGTGAACCAGGGAGATGTCTTTATTCTCCAGACGTTTCATGTAGCGCACTATGTTGGTCTCAGAGTGGTAGCTTCAATGGGCAAAAATATTTACATTATTTAACAGAGTTATAACATTAAGTCATGCATGTATGCTAATTATTAATTTAACAGGCATATGTCGATATGTTGTGGTTAAATGCTCCATATAGTATAAGTTGTCATGGCAGAATAACTCAAGTCATGTTCTTTTCATGCTATGCTGGACCTCACACACACAAAGACATGCATGCACGCGTGTCTGTGGCAGCATAGCTTCTGAACCGATTGCCATGGAATGACCTGACCTGTTGAATACTGTGTGGTTGAGATACTTGCTGGTCCTTTTGAAAGGACTTCCCATGATGCCTTTCACCCTTTCACCCATCTTTTCAGCAATCAGCTCCTAGAAATAACAATGACACCAAATTTGTAACACAACAGCTAAGCCTATTGAAAGTATTATTTATCCAGTTTATATAATTGTGTGACTTACAGCTGAGGATTCACATCCAAAGACCCAGAGCAGATCATCCAAGTCTTTCTCAGTCACAGTCTCGTCAAGAGACACGCCAAGCTACAAATGATCACAAAAAGCATTAGACCAAGACCTCCCCTCTAATGAGTAGGTCCAAACGTTCATAGACTACAACAGGTGAGCTTCAAGAGTCGTCTCCACCACTTACCACACCATCGCTGTAGATGCGCAAGTTGATCTGCCTCTGGACAGCCCTCTCCAGGATGTCTTTGGCAGCCACACTGCAGTGGACCTTCAGTGTGTCAAAGAAGATCTCGCTGTGCAGCCGGTGTCCAGCTCTCTTGAGCCCTGTGGCACCCATGGATATATCAATTTGTTGATCAAAAGTTATGAAAACAATGGATGTAAGGCTTTTCAGAAGCTAGGAAAAATCAGGATTTAGTTAAGCTTATCCAAGGTTTGACAAAAGAATAGTGCTAGGTCCTTCGTCACTTTGGAAACATTGCTCAAGAACGGTACATACATAGCTATGAAATGTATCTGAAATAAGGTGCAATTACTTTGAAATGCAAGAAAGACAGTTCTGACTCAAGTTTGTGCCAAGCTTTGAACAGCCTCGGGCATACCTTCAGCGAGAATCAGAGCGGCGTTATGAGTCCTTTCAGCGAGGTGCTTCAGTCCCTGGGGTCCGTGATACAGAGCATACATGGCTGCCATGTTGGCCAGCAGAGCCTGGTAGATACCAATGAGAATGACATCGTTTACAAGTCTACTCAAGGCACAAAACCAGCCTGGAATCGCTAACACCAAGCAGAAGACGTACAGGTAAGTGAAAACAGACCCACAATAAAAAGTTTTGAATGATGTGCTGTTTCTTCATTACCTGGGCAGTGCAGATGTTGCTAGTTGCCTTGTCTCGGCGGATGTGTTGCTCTCTGGTCTGCAAAGCCAGGCGATACACTTCCTTACCAGCTGCATCTCTAGAGGGAAAGGAAGCAGGACGTGTCTTTAATGTTCTCTACACTGTCATTGGGTGGTATTAAGAGAACATATTTGTTTTCTAATGATTCGTAATATCACAATTTTGCTATATCACTAAGAACACTGTATAAAAAAGGCTATCAGATTCTGCTTTAGGAACAAGGCAGTTTGGCATAATACTAAAGTAAAAGGCTTACATACTTTGAATTAAAAAGGGCCTGTCTCACCTGGTTACTCCAACCATCCTACCGGGCATCATTCTGACTAGGCTTTCTTTGACGGAGAAGAAGGCGGCATGGGGGCCTCCATAGCAAAGAGGCACCCCAAACCTCTGGGAGCTGCCAAGGGCAATGTCCACACCAAACTCCCCAGGGGGGCGTAGCACACATAGGGCTAGGAGGTCTGTAGCACAGCACGCCAACGCCTAAGTACAAACAGTTTACATAACTTTACACGCACATCGATTTAAAGTAAAAACTTTTTAAACTACTTAAAAATTTGATGCCACATCCAACCACACACCACACAGATAATACTACAGTATAGACAAAATAAATAGTAGGACTACTGCAGTACGACAGGGTCGTGGGTACTCTTACCCCTCCCTTGTGAGCACGGTCCACCAGAGCAGTGAAGTCCTCCACCCTGCCATCAGTGTCTGGGTACTGGAACAGCACGCCGCTCACATCCTTCCCACTGAAATCCATCTCATGAGGCAGTTTCCGCTCCGTCTTCACACCAATGTAGCTGCAGTGCCAGTCAGAGAGTTGAGGATTAGGAAGATGTCTCCATTAGAATATAAAAATCACACAGTGCTGCGTGCCCATGAGTAGTGGACATACTTGGCACGAGTTTGTACCACGGCGATGGTCTGAGGGTGGCAACGAGGATCGATGTAGAAGGTCCTTCTCTTGTTCTGTCTGTGGGAAACACAAAGAGATGAATGGGTTCATTCTGTCCGTGCTGAGAGCATGTGTTCATATGGTCCGGGTTTTTGTGATACCTGTGGCAGAGCTGCATGGCCTCCGCAGCAGCAGTGCCCTCATCCAGCAGGGAGGCATTGGAGACAGCCATGCCTGTGATGTCACAGATCATGGTCTGGTAGTTGAGCAGAGATTCCAGGCGACCCTGGGCCACCTCAGGTTGATACGGTGTGTACTGGGTGACCCTGGAAAACAAAAGGCCACAAAGAGACAATGGGCAGCAGATTAGGGATATGGGCAGATGGTTGGAATAAACTGCTCATAAGTGGAGAGAGACCCAAAGCACAGGCCCAGAAGACTGCATGATTGTACTCCTTTTCTAAAGAACAACAATCATACTAAACCATTCATTTCAATATACATGACTCAGGTTAGGGCCAAAACTATTTACAAGACTGCAACATGAATGGACACTTACCAAATAAATTATTATCTAAACTAAATACTGAAAGTCACAAGATCTGCATTTAAATGCATAGCACTAGCAGAGCCCTTAACCCTCATTTTCAAGGGGTGTCCAAAACTAGGCAGAAAGAAATCCAGCAAAGTTTTGATAGATACCTCACTAGCAAATAAGATTATCTTTAAACAGACTGATCTTTCTTTGCCATCTTGACCATTGTCTTGCTAACAAGGTATAGGGTGAGTTTAGGGGATTTACCATCCAGAGTTTTCCAGGAGGTTTCTTTGTATGGGGGGTGGCACAGAGCAGTTGTAATAGCCCATGCCAATATAGGACCTCCACAGCTTGTTCTTTGATGCAATTTCCTGAAGAGTCACCAACAACTCGTTCTCACCTGCAAAGAGGGAAATGGGATCAGATCTGGTCGCCAAGTCTTTTAAGAAAGTGGTAAAGGTCAGGCTTGTCATCTAATTTTTCAAAGGGCAAAAGGGGCCTTGCTATAAAGTCTTTCTATGTACATATTGAGGGGTGCCACAGCTTTCAGTAATAAAATTAACCATGTATTTTTTTCTTGTTGTTTAATAAATCGCCTAACTGTGGACCCAGTCTCTTCCTTTTATTATTCTAAAATAAAATAAAACTTTGCAACCAAGTGACTGAACGATGAAGTGACGTCCTAACTAAAGACCTGCCTTGATGAGAGGACTGATATTCCATGTCCATGTTGACCCCAAGAGAGTGTGGTGACGTGTAAATGTAAATGCAATAGACTAGTAGCGTTGATTCGCTTATTGCATCTGATTATTGTCCACTGCTCAGCGTAGCACAGAAGATTAATGCTGCGTTTCAATAGCCGTTCAACATGCCCTCGTTGACTTCCCCTCGGCATTTGCCGTCGGGGGAATCCCCGCGGCCATCTTAAGAACCGTTCCATTAGTCTGAAAATCTGAAGTGAACTTGGTGAAATCGACCCTCTGAGGGCTGAGGGAGCAAGTGAACAACGATGGTCACTCCAGAGGTGCATATCACCCACAATGCATTGCTTTTATGCATTCTGTGCAAGAAGTCAACGAGGGCATGTTGAACGGCTATTAAAACGCAGCTGAATAAGTCTTTGAAAATTAAATGTCAATTGCAATTTTCTAATTGTTAGACAACTGCATTTGAATTTTATTGTGACATAAATAGCCTAATGCTTGCACAAATGGGAAATTAGGCTACATTTTTTATATTGCATTTTAATTTTCAAATTTGAATTTACATTTCAAAATTGCAGTGGTAGGCCGTCAGGGCCAGCAAGGCCTTCTCTGCTGGCCTAAACATCATCAGAACATAAATTTTATTTTGACATCGTTTTCCACAAATATGTATTAAATTATTCCCCATAGTCTATTCTTTTAATTTCATAGCTTTCCTCTTGGTTGCGCTGCTTCCAGCCTCAGATCGCGATTTGGAGGGCTGACCTTTTATCCAATCATATTTCGGCCATAATATGTTGCCAGGGTCCAATAAATCTGCCCTTAGGCCTTCAGAATCAACAGTGCGGGCACCTGTAGCTTAAAGTGAACGGAAACAAAACAATATTGAATATTGTCAGCAGTACTATGGGGTAGACTTTGAAAATGAAATGTCTAACAGCTTTTCTATGTTCAGCTGCATTGAGTTTCCAAACTCTGATGAAGGCCGACTGAGGCCGAAACCTTTGTTTGTTTGTTTGTTTTATTTGATGGCCAAATACAATTTGGGTGAAATTGAGGCATTGTCCCTGTCCCTTCTTTTGAAAAATTGGTGAGTGCTACCTACACATCCTTGGATGTCATTTTTTGGGATTATGGCATTTTCATTTACATTTTGACTCAAATAACTCATACATATGTGGAAAATGATAATGCTATTGTGAAATGTTCATTTTCAACTTTATATTACCATTTTAATAAAGTCCCTTATAGGCTTCCATAGAAGAGGGTGAACTGTTGAACTATGAAACGAGCTAAAACAGTCCAGTGTGGGAACATTTAACCCACAAAAATGATAGCCTAAAACAACTGCATGGCTGTTCTGAGTTCTGACTACTAACTTCGCTTGACTGGCTACTAACCAGTGACATGGTTCCATCAGAATGGGTAATTTCATCAGCTAGCCTTAATTATTGTAAACCAGTTAAGCGAGACTCACCCTTGACCCCTGATCTGATGTTTATGGATTTATTTTGCGGGTTATCAGGATACTTTTTCATTCAAAAAGGAAAGTATATTTTAAGTTACTGCTAGCGTTATAAACCTCAGCTCTTTGAGAGAAAATCGCTCATAAAATTGTTTTTAACTGTAAGTGGGGATTTACAATTTGTGCAAATGTTTAAATAAAGCTTTTTGGGGCGTAAATTCATGCTTTATATTTAACTTTTTGTTAACAATTAATCGATTATAGTTCATTAACGTGAGCGACTGATCGATTATGGAAATTCTTGAAACTGTGCAACCCTGTAGGCCTACCTGTTATACAATGACCGCAGTGTTTTCAGGCAGAACGCAGAAATTAAAGTTGGTTCTGCATGCAGTTGTATGCTAGCGCAAGCACATTGGGGATTAGTGTTGGTTAAGCTATGAATAAGTGTCTTTATTTATTTTCAAATTTTTTGGGCTTAAAATCGTCAAGAAATTAAATGATTTGAGCATGTTGATAAATGCTTGACCTGGAAAAAAAGTTTGAATATGGATACATTATATTGTAATATGAATATGACTAAGTATCTCACACAAAGTAATGTCAAAATCAGCAGGCTTGAGTTTACCATGTTATGATCTGAGCATATTTTTATGCTAAATACAGTAGGCTACTGTGAGGGTTTCTGGACAATTTGTTTTGTGTAGTTAATTGATTTCAAATAATAAAAACATTTCCATGAAACAAGCCTTTTTTGTCCTTTCCCATGTTGATAAGAGTGTCAAAAACATGAAAAATATCCTATGTAGGGGTTGGGCAATTGGCTGAGGCAGGTTGTTTTTTTAGGGCGATTTTAGGGGACGATTTTTGTCATTTTGTTTTGCTAATTTAACGATCTACCACCTCGAGAATTGAAGTCGGTAAATAATTAACCTGTACAGCGCAATTCAAAGCCTGCGGGAATAGGAACTGGCAGTTGGAGTTGGGCCATATTTGCGTTTTTGTTTGTCTTCCCAGTTGGGAAAAAAGGGCATCAGTGACTAAATTTTAAGGGGGCCGCTGCCCGCTGCTCTCGGTGATAGCATAGCGTGCTCAGCAGGATGGTGTAGGCCTATTTTCAAATGCTTGTGCAAATTGGGAGTGTTATTATTTTTGCCTGCACTAGGCTGCATGTGCCTATGCAAAGACGGCACATTGCCTCATTTAGGTAGCTTGCCGGTAATTAATTTTTTTTTTTTATTATTGTTAAATATTAGATGGTAAGTAGCAGGACCCTAAATGTTTCATCTATGTTACTGTGTCTGAATTAACCTCCCAATGCATTTGGCCAAGCAATAGGCCTATGTGATCTTTCCCAATGGCTAGTTATTTAGACTAATGTCAGGCTACTACTGTAGGAGGCACACTCAGCCACTGAGATTCCACAGGCATAACCTTGCTGCCTAGCAACTCCCTCAGGAATGGAAAAACCCCCAGTATGATAAAGTGGCCGAACTGCTCTTACAGGCCTAATCAAAGTAAATAACAATGTCATATTATGTGTTATACATGTGAACAATATTATTGAGTGATTATTGGAACATATAAAGCAGCTACATTTATAATTTGTGTTCTAAAATCTGCCAATGACATTCGCCAAAAAATAAATAAAAATGAATTGAGAACCCATCAATTCCCTCCATACATTTGCTTCCAGGTAGAGGACTGTCTTAAAGTTAATCAGGACAAAAAAAGCCTGAGTTAGAAACACCCAGCAAGTCTATTGTTAAAGAGAGAATCCCTGGCTGGATTTGCAAACCAAACCCTCCAAAGCTGAACAAGCAAAACCCAATATGGCCTCCAGTTCATTTCTTCAGCATCGCTTAATGCCTGATGAAACCTGACAGTATGAACTGAAGGTGATCCTAAAACAGTTTTTCTTGTTCCAGGGGCATCTTCATCACACAATGAGCCCATCAATGTTTATTAAATGATCAAACAAACACCTGCACATTCTGTTCAGGTGGTCTATTTATGGAGATTGTGATCTTTCCTTCTATGATATATTCTATTTATGCCATTAGGTTTGGTTCAGAGTAGATATAGGCAGAGTTGCCAATAGAAAATAAGTAATAAATATTTTTCAGTAGCCCAAGGGTTTTCTTCAATTGCACACCAAGGGGCACATTGTTGTATAGTCTAGCTGTATGCAGGCTCTCTGTAAACAAATGCAAAAACCCGTTCGGTAAATTCTGTAAATCAAGAAAAATGCAGGATGATAGCTACAAATTGGTATGAGTACACTCATTTTTTAATTATTCTAGATGAACCGTGTAGGGAATCTCGCGCAGATCATCATTTGACTGTGATGTAATGTTAAGGGCATAACCAGATTGAACTGGACTTGGGACAGGAGCTCAAGGCTGAACTTTACACTCCAGTTGCCATCCTATTAGCATCGGCTTCCCAACAGGAGATTGGTGCTGCTCGTTGAGTTTCGCAAAAACAACTCCTAATATGTTCAAAGGAAGACTTAACAGTGAGGAGCGCTTCATAGCACACAAGAGGGGCAACCTACATTTCAACCATTCGCTGGGCTCAGTTTCCTTGCATGATATTCAGAGACGTTAAGTCAGACGCAAAAGTTTACTGTGGTAATTTGTTACATTTATGTATTTTAAAATTAACACTTTGTCGGGATTATTAATATATATATATATATATATATATATTTTTTTTTTTTTGCGTTAACAGTCAACTTTTAATACTGTTTCATTTTTAAATAATTAATTTAATATTGTAACAATAAGAGTAAAACGCTAACATAAAATATGCATTTCAGTAAACAAACTTACAGATAGGATCGTCCATTTTCATACTTCTTTGAATGCGGATGGTTTCTGGAACTGTATTTTCAATCAACTGTGAAATCGACTAGAAAATTGCATTGTGTTAATAAAAGCGCGCAAAAGCCTCAAATGTATAATATCAGCCATGCAAACAAAAGAAGAAGTTACCAAATTTCCTAAGCTTCTCAAACAATTTACTTTTGAAATGAGTCAAAACCTTACCTCAAGTCCAAGAGCATCCAGCATTTCTCTTTTCTCTCTCTCTCCTGGACCAATATGTTTTTCTGCAAAATCATCATGCCTTGGCAATATTCTTTCAATCTGTCTGGATGAAAAGACTATAGATGTCCGCAGCCCTCGAATTGTTCCGAAATAATTACGATTGTGGGTCCGAGGCTGTAGTTTACCAACTAAACTGCTTTTGCCACTTAAATGTCTACAAGGTGCTTTGGAATTCACCGACTTGGCGAGGATGATCCCCCAAGACTTGGCACAGCTCTGCATCTTAAAATATCTATATGCCAGCAGAATTCGTTTACCCCTTATTTCAATAGAATTCACCCTCAGCCCGATACGCTTTCTCCCAGTGATTACCAAATTCTTGAAACCGCTCAGTTTATACGCCTACCCCCTTGCACAAGAATGAACCAATCGATAACAGAAACGTCGCTGACGCTGTGACGAGCCCTACTCAAACAGCTGCTAAACTTTCTCACGTGCTCACACTAGTGATGGGAATTCCGGCTCTTTTTAGTGAGCCGGATCATTTATGTCAGCTCAGCAATAAGAGCAGGCTCTTTCGGCTCCCAAACGGCTCTTCATTTAGTTCCACTTCTGGGTTTTGAAATTCAGACTCAATTTAGCGGCAACGTTTTGACCTATGATTGGTATTTGTGACATATATCACTGAAATTATTCAATGTAATTATACCAAACCTTATCATTTACAGCATATCATTTTACATTATGTTTTGTACAAAAACCTTAAATTACGTAAAAATATACAAGGCCTATTACACATGCTATTAATTGAACATATTTTTTCAATCACTATCCAAAAAACAAACCATTCCAAAAGAACATCACCATATAGCCATATAACAATTACGTCTCAATGTGCAAAACAGCAACACCCAACAGTTTTTACTTGTTTTGGTATAATATCAGTGCATCTGCCCTGTTTTTGATAGGATTCGTTATGATGGGACTGATGTTGCCACAATGTCTCCCTAACATCACCTTCACAAGTCGTGGAGATGCACCAATAAAAGTAAATAATTGCTGCATTGATATAATAATTTGACTAGAATGCAAACAACATTTCATAAAATTGTCAATCAAATGTGAGTTAAATAAAATAAAAGCCTAACAATTATTTACCTAATGCGTGCTACTGCTAGTTTCTGATTGTCTTGAATTTATATTTAAATTAAAAGAACTGCTCTCAGATGGGAGCCGGCTCCTATCGTTCACTTAAAAGAGCCGGCTCATACAACCGACTCGTTCACGAACGACACATCACTAGCTCACACTGTTCATTGAAAACATGTCCGCAACAATGTAGAACAGTATAGGGCAGATAGGCAAACCAATTGTGCATTTTATGACTAAAGCATTACACTTTTTCCATAAGAAACTTAAAATGCACTATACCTTCCATATACGAGCTTATCTGCTCTACAATAACATCTTTCCCGGGCAAAATGTATCAAATCCTTCCTCGCGATTTGCAAGGACTGAAATAATTTAGACCTATTCAGGTTTAGACATTGGTGGGGACATTATTCTGTAACCACTGTTGGGGGGCACTGAAAGAAACTAGCTTAAGATTGTCTTTTAAGCACAGAATTATATAAACTAACAAACACAAGCGCGGCTTATATATATATATATATATATATATATATATATA